>JBCNJP010008531.1:0-39444 GCA_039602395.1 Deinandra increscens subsp. villosa
TTGATTGTTGTTGAACAGTCAATCTTAAACACAACTTGAGCTTGGTTTTGAACTGATAAACCTGTGAACTCACCAACCTTTGTGTTGACACTTTTAGCATGTTTTTTCTCAGGTTGCAGATGTTCGAGTATCGCGAGTACGCATGCATGAGTCTTGAAACACTTTTAGTGTCTTTGGTCAAGTCACGTCACCTTGTGTAACGATGTTCTTATTTGAATACTCTTATCGTACATACGCTTTCGCATTTGTAAAACTCTGAATTTATATTTTTATTAAATATGAAACATTTTTATTAATTACTGGTCGTTTGGTGTAACTAATGGACTGCGATCCTAGTTTTTCACGCTCCCTGCAGTGCATTACCGCGCGTGGGACATTTTGGGGGTGTGACAGCGCAAGACAGTCATTAACCTGTATGGGAGTATTGGGAATGCGAACATCTCCAATCTTGAATCTGGCCAGGACATCATGAACGTATTTTGTCTAATGCAGAAAGATACCTTTCGCTGACTGATTCACTTGAAGACCCAAAAAGAAATTCATCTCTCCCATGAAACTCATCTCAAACTTTGTTTGCATCACAAGCTCAAATTCCTTGCAGAGCTTATCGTTTGTACTGCCGAAAATAATGTCAACGACATAAACATGTACTATAAGCAGATCGTTCCCCGTCTTCTTCGAGAAAAGTGTGCAGTCAACCTTCCGCGCTTGAAACCATTCTCACGTAGGTGACTAGATAAAGTGTCATACTAAGCCCGTGGAGCTTGATGAAGACCATACAAAGCTTTATCCAACTTATAAACGCGCTCAGGGAAGTCTAGGATTATAAAAACCTGGTGGCTGCTTGACATAAACTTATTCACGAATCTTCTCGTTCAGAAACGCACTTTTAACACCCATCTGATACACCTTAAATCCTTTGTATGCTGCAAAAGCCCAAAAAATACAAATCGCTTCAATCCGAGCTACCGGAGCGTAAACTTCATTGAAGTCGATCCCTTCTATCTGAGAGAAGCCTTGAACCACCAATCGAGATTTGTTTCTAACGATGATGCCTTGATCGTCCTTTTTACATTTAAACACCCAGCGTGTTCCGCAAGGTTCTTTTGAATTCTCGGGTAAATCAACAAAGTGCTAGAATCCCAATTTCTGGAATTGTTGCAATTCCCCCTGAATTGCCTCCACCCAAGAAGAGTCTTGCAATGCTTGGTCAACAGTTTCAGGCTAAACTTGAGATAAGAAGCAAGAAACATCTTGAATCCCGGAATCATGAATTTTAGCAATTAATGCATCAACTGAGCTGGATAATTGATGCCGTGTGTGAACACCAGAAGTAGGATCACCAATAATATTGTCCTGTGGATGTATGTTATGAATTCGAGAGTAGTAGTATCAGGAACCACAATATTGTCTTCAAGATTATTGAATTCTCTTGTGCAACCTCCGAACTAGAAGGATCATCAATCGATAATGTATTCAGAACAGAAGAACTAGTGCTCGGTAATGTAAGTTTGGATCATCAATCGGTCCCGACTCAGCCTCATGAAAATCATTTTCATCATCATCAGACGAACTAACAGTTTCCAAGTTAGAAACATATCTGACTAGATGAAGCAGCAGCGGGAACAGTAGGAAGCTTCGGAACATTTGATCCATTCTGAAACATTGTATGATACACAGCAGCGAGTAAATCATCTTTAGAAGTCACATCAACAGAAACACTGCTTGCTGTAGAGAAAGAATTATAGAAAGCATCATAATTAAAACCTCGAACAAAACCCATTTTTGCCGGTGTACAAGAATGTCGTTGACAATCAACATGCAGACAATTCTCAATCGTCTTGGAAGCATAATTATAAACTCTTTTCATTGGATGTTTGTATCCAACAAAAATGCCCTCAAAAACTTTTTTCATAAAACTTGTCAGATTCTTTGAGAGCGGTACACTTACACCCAAACGGTTCCAAAAAGTTCAAATTCGGTTTATGACCTTTAAGCAAATGATAACTTGTTTTATCCAACCTTTTGACAATAAGAACACGATTGAGCACATAAAAAGTCGTAGCAACAACCTCAGTCCAAAATACTAATTGGTAACTGTGCATCAGCTAACATGGTCCATCTTGTTTCTATCAACGTCCGATTCTTTCTCTCAGCCACGCCATTTTGTTGAGGAGTATACGGAGCACTAAACTCTTGAATAATACCATTTGCATCACAGAAAGCTGTCATACTTGCATTTTTGAATTCGGTTCCATTATAACTCCGAATGTGACAAATACTTTTCTTGTACGCAGATTCAAACTTTGACAACATTTTTGAATTATACCAGGAGTTTCATCTTTCGTATTCATAAACGCCACCCATGAGAAACAAGAAAAATCATTCGTGATCACCAAATAGTAATATTTACCATTAATGCTAAGAACATTCACATGGCCGAATAAATCCATGTGAAGTAGCTCCAATGGTATAACACTAATGTTTATACATTTGGAAGGATGTGATTTCTTTCGTTGCTTTCCCTTTTTGCAGGAAACGCACACATCATGAAACGTGAAACGGTTCTTTGTAACGCCTTCAAACAGATTATGATTCACCAAGTAGTTCATTTTCCGGTAATTTATGTGTCCCATACGGCGATGCCACAAAACAGACTCTTTTTCAGTGGCTTTTGAAATGAAACATGTTGCAGGAACTGCAGATGAAGACTTAGAATAGATATTCAGGACATACAAATCTCTAAACCATGGTGCACGCATCACTATCCATTCATCCGGGATCTTGATTCCAGGCTTCAAGATCAAACACTTAGAACTTGTAAAAGTAGTAGTGAACTTTTTGTCACAAATCTGAGACACACTTAGCAGGTTGTGTTGCAACTCTTCCATAAACTGTAGTCGATCAAATGTGACACTCTCATTCCCCATTTTTCCTTCACCGGTAATTCTGCCGCCTTTTGTTTCCGGAAAAAGTAACATTCCCACCATTAATTGGTTTCACTTCAGATAGCAGGGAGATGTTACCCGTCATGTGCCGGGAAGCTCCACTATCAACCACCCAAAAGTTGTTGACGGCCTTATCTCGAGCTCCCTGCACAAGTCAGCAGATAATTAGTTTAAATCTGGACCCAAGCTTTTAGCTTTGGGTCGACCGGTGTCCTCAGAAAAATCTTCAGTGGCTTTAGATGATAACTTTGGAAGCCACTTCGGTTTCAACGATGGAATAAATGAGTCAAATGTGGAAGCATGATTACCAAAAGTACTTTGATTATGTTTGATACCACTTATAATGACACGTGCTGATCTTACTACTACATGATTATGTTTGAAAAAAATCACGTTTAAAGTGATGCTTGGTAACCACCTGCTCATCTACCATCTGTTCCTTTGAAACAGACTTAGAATCAGAATCAAAAGTTGTGGATTTTACATTTTTTTTAGCAAGAATAGGACACTTATTACGTAAGTGACCACGTTGATAACAATTATAACACCTTTGACAATCAGTAAAGATAAACTCAACTGGATTTCCAAATTCATTAGTTGAACGATCATCATAGATGGGCTGAATGATTTCCTTTGGTTTCTTGGTCTTAAACATCCTAGATTTGAACTTAGGAAGAGGTTTAAACAACGGACCTATATACCCAAACTCATTGTAAAACCCATACTCATCCACACCATAATTTTCTGAATAACGTTTTGGTTTAGTGGATGTAGACTTGTATTGTCCAAACTGCCCATATGATGATCCTTCACCAAAGTCATCATAAAAATTGTAATCATCGCAAAAACCATATGACTCCTACTCAAATGAATTTGATTTTAAAGAAAAATAACCATCAGAATTATAAAAATGCTTTGGAGAGTACTTTGGTTATTTTGATTTGGACTTAGATCTCTGATCAAATGGTGATTTTGATCTGAATTGAGATCACTGATCATTTGGTGATTGTGATCTGGATTGAGATTTCTGATCAGGTGGTTGAGAAACATTCTCAAGATCAGGTACTATTTTCACCCCATATGCAACATTGAACACTTTTTCAATACGTGTTTGATCAACAGAACACATTGGAACCATTGCATCTGAGAAAATAGTATCACTTCCTTTCAAAGAATACATTTTCTGAGTGGTAGAAGATTCACCAATCTCAGATTTACATTTCAACTTATCATCAAGTTTTTCAGATTTGGTGTCAAATAGTTTGACATTTTTCTTATCAAGCTTTTGAGATTTCGTCTGATTGACCTCAGAACTTTCAGCATTGTTTGATCCAAAACCAATTCCACTAAATTTAGTTGATTTAGGAATAGGGACTGGAATTGTAGTAACATCATGTCTGGTTTGATTGCCCTCATTTATGTTATCTTTTTCATAAAACAAATCAAGACCTTTAGGAAAATTTTCTTTTTCAAATTCTTTCATTTTCTTTTCAGTTGTTACAATTTTCATTGCAACCTCTAAAGGTGTCTGTCTCAGACTTAATATTAGTGACAGGGCTGTCAACTGCAGAGTCACTGGATTCTGATGGTTTGGAAACAACATGATTTGGTTTTGATTCATGTTTACCAGGCTTTTTCTTTTATGTGCCCTTGTGTCGGTCAGATGACCCAAGTAAGTTCTCAGTGAACTTAGAGTAATCAAACACAATAGCTGGCTTGCTTTCAGTCTCATTGGGTCCCAAACCATGAGAAATTGGTGGTGGAACTGAATTACACCGAGACTCTTTAAACACTTCTTTCAAGGTTTCATCTTTGCACAAATAACTTGCAAAGGAAGATGAATTTTTGAAATTATCAATTTGTCGTTTAAGATCTAAAATTTCAATGTTTAACTCCGAAGTTTTAGCATTAGCTTCTGCAAGCTTTTTCTCATAAAAGATGTATTCCTCAGTTTTATTATTCAATTCAATTTTAGTGTCAAGAGTTAGAGCATGTTCGTTCTTCAGTTTAGCTTTATCAGCTTCCCACCTTTGTTTGAAAATTTTTGTATTTTCCTCTGCTAGCAAGTACTTGTCATTGTACTTCACTTTCTCATCGGAAAGTTCCTTTAATTGGTTAGCAGTTAAAGCACAATGATCACAAAGTTTAGAATCAATCTGTATATCGGCCATGAATGCTTGATGAGCATCTCCAAGAAAATCCTCTACAGGAAGTTCAGACTTTTCTTTAATCACCACATGTTCAGCCACCGAACTGCACAAGAAAGCAGATTCATCAGGAAAATGAGCACTCCAATCATATCCTTCACAAGTTTGAGAAACTAAAGCTTTAGTTTCCGAACTTGAAGCATTAGCATTTGTAGTAGAAGTAGAAGGATTAGAGTTACTCCCTGAATTTTTTGCACTTTGTGAAGCATATTTCTGATACAAATGAGAAGTTTCTTGCTTTTTGACTTGGATGCACTCTTTTGCAAAATGACCATAATTCTGATAATTGAAACATCTGACTTTAGTTTTGACAAACCCAAGTTTTCCTTCAGGATTCAAATTTTTTCTTCCCGTTCTTTGCATGAACTTCTTCCCTCTTCGAACTAACATTGCCATGGACCAGTTAATATCCATTAATTCTAGATCATCAGCATCGATCTGTTCATAATCCTCATCGGTCAACTCAGCACTTGTTAATTTTCCCGCAATCACACCATCATACAAAGACACCATGGCAGAGAACAATTCCATAAAATCACTTGTTGTTTTTGCAGAAAATGGACTTTTATTTGAAACAAATGCAGATTGACTTGAATGAACTGGATATGTAACTGCGGCATTTTGAGTATAAGTTCCCATAGATGATCCTCTAGACACATTTGAATACCCAGCTGAAGAGTTTTCCACATACAAAGTAGTAGGAGCTGGATTTGAACTTGATTTCACCTTAGCATGCATAGTTGAAGCATTTTCTCCAAAATAGACATTCGGGTTTTGTACTTGTGCTGGTAACGTCTTAACCCTCATCATGTATAATTATCTTGCTAACAAATTCCTTGTCAGTTCATCGTAAGATGCATCATCAAAGCCTTTGTCATGAGTTAACAATAGAATGTAACCATCCCACTTAGCAGGTAAAGCATCTAACAGTTTTTTCTTCAACTCATTGGATTCATTCTTTACTCTGACAAGCTCAAGCTCGCTTACCAAGTGTGAAAGCCTTGAAACTAGATCATTGATTGTTTCATTTTGAACATGACAAAAGTTATCATATTCTCTCAATAAGACCTTCTTCTTGCTCTTTTTGTACTGAGCATTACCTTCACACATGTTACATAAAGCCTCCCACAACGCTTTAGAAGTCGTATGCATTTTGAATTGATGAAGAATGTCTTTTGGCAATGCCATGGACAATGTAGCATATGCCTTTCTTTCCAAATTAAAAGCCTATTTTTCCTTTGATTCATCTTACTGAACGATTTTTCTTCACCATTAAGCTTTGGCACAACATATCCATCTAACATCGGTGCCCAAACACTTACATAGTTACCTCGATGTACAATTCGTATCGTGTTTTCCAATTTTGAAAATCTTTAAACTTCATCAATTTGGGAACCTTGCTCGTGGTCCCAATTTTTTTTGATACCTGATATGTGCGTCATGTGAAGTATCGAGCAAGGAACAAGTTCATGCCAAATTAGGTCTGGCCGAACATGGTCCGAATCTGAAGTTCGGACTGGCCGAACCCGAGGTTCGGACAAAGCTCGGCCAACTGGGTATAAATGGATGTTGGATCTTTGTAATAGAGGGCTGAGCGTGTGAGATCCCTGTTAAGTGTGTGTTTTTGAGTGTATTTCTCTGACTCTGTTTCTGAGTGTTTACTAATTGTAATATGTTCTTCGTTGATCGATAAAACAATCGGTTATTTACGTTTCGATGTCCGATTAGCTACATCGAGTAGACGATCCAATGCTCACGCATTTTCAAGTGGTATTAGAGCTTTCTGGTTCACTCTACTGATCTGTGGTTGCTATTTTCGGGTTTTTGAAGCGTTTTTGGAGTTTCTCGAGTTGATTTTTGTATTTTTCATCAATTCTATTGAGTTTTTGGTCCTAAATCACTTCTTATCAGTTTTTTTATGATCTTCAGTTGCCAAGTTTCGTCAAAATTTGTCAATTTTCGCAAATTTTTAAAAAATGAGTTCGAAGTTCGGAGTTTTCTGATCAGGTTTGGAGTAACTGCTCCGAACTTGAAGTTCGGACCAAGCTCGGTGAGTCTTCGGTGAGAGTTCGGTCTATCTCGGTCAAAGTTCGGAGTTGATCTAAGTTCGGTCGAGGTTCAGAGTTCGTTCGGTGACAGATCGGAGTTTCTAATTCGGCCTTTTTGTTTTAGGTTCGGACGAAGTTCGGAGGAGGTTCGGAGGTTAGTGATAGGTTCGGAGCAATTTCGGTCACCAGAATTCAATTTCTTCACGATGACGGAATTTTAAGCGTTTGCTGCAATGCAAAGTGCGATGCAAACCATGTTGAATTTTGATAATAAAATCGGAACAAGTCAGAAAGTTCCCAAATTGTTGAAGATAGAAGATTATCAAAATTGGAAGAAACAATCTTCCGCTTACATAAGTACAAATGATATCGATTTGTGGGTCTCGCTTAAGAAGCTTTATCAACACCCAACAGATGCGGGAGATTTCAAAGAAGTTCCTACTTTTGATCTTGCTGAAAGAAAATCATACGAGCTTGAACAAAAAGCATACAATTATCTTACAATGGCATTACCCACTGAGTTGCTTCATCGATTTAGCACTTGCAAGAAATCTAAGCAATTGTGGGATGCTTTATCAGCAAGGTGTGAAGGTAATGATGACTACAAGAAGAGTCGGAAGAAAGTTTTAAACAAAGAGTTGGATAATTTTCAGACTTATGATAATGAAAACATTACTGCTCTCGTTTCAAGATTGTCACACTTAATTAGTGAATTAAAGGTGGTTGGGATTGAGAAAACCGATGCTGATTTGAAAGAAAAGATTTTGGAAGCTTTCCTGAAAAATGGGAAAACTATGTTTTGCTACTCGCTCATGATAAGGATTATTCTACAATGACATTTCACGAGCTTACTGGAAAACTTCATGCTCGGGAAATGGAAATGTTAAACTCAAAGAAGTCAACCGCTACTTTGCAGAATCCTGAACTATATCATGGTGAGAATAGTGCAAGCATGAATGCAAAAGCTAAGCCAAGTTTGAGTTCTGCACCAAATGTTGCTTTCTTGTCAGGAAGTTCAGGAAATTCTGATAACAATTCTTCACGGGGTTGTAGCTTTACAATTCCAAATTCATCAAGTCAAAATGCATTTTCTGTTGAATCAACAGATGATTGTGCAAAAATGATTTCTGCATTGATTTCTTCATCCTTTGGGTTGATTATCAAGAATGTTGCTAATGCAAAGTTAACCAGCGATGATCTTGATGCACTTGATGATGATCAACTAACTGAATTGGATATATCTTGGCAATATGCTATGTTATGTCAACGATCGAAGAGATTTTTCAAGAAACATTGAAAAAATATTTTTGGTGAGAAATTGGGTTTTGATAAATCAAAATTGAAGTGCTACAAGTGTTCAAAGCTTGGACATTTTGCCAAAGAATGTCAACAAGCAAATCTTAGCAAGTCTGGTTTTCCTTTATCAAGCAAACCTGGTTTTACTCAGCCATCTTCTAGTAACACAGAAAAGGAAACAACTTTAACAGTTCAACAGGATGCTGTATATGATTGGGGTCAAAGGTTTGGTTATGATTCATCAGCTTTGATTATCACTCATGTTCAATCAGATGATTCCTATTCAGATACTAGTTCTGATACTAGTTCAAATCCAAGTTCTTATGAATCTGCTGAAAACTTGGAGAGTCTGATGAAAGAAAATGCCTTGTTGGTAAATAAAGTTCAACGTTTTTCTGAGGAATTTGATGTGATTAATTCATGTTTGAGGATTTCTAAGGAAAAGGAGAAATAGTTGGTTTTGAAGAATGAATGTTTAATGACTGAGATCAAATTGCTGAATGAAGTTTTAGAAGTGTTCAAACAAGATAAGAAGGATGTTGACGCTGCCAAAGCAAAGGTTTGTGAAGAACGGGATGAGTTGGTAAAAGAGGTTGAAAAATGGAAGTTTAATGCTGAAGATGCTGCTTCTGATTTTAAGAATTTATTTGAAAAGTCCAAAATCAAACCTGATTTGCTTACACAGAATGTTGAAGAATCAGCTAGCAAAATTGAAGCATATCAAGTCGATATGGAAAAGTTGTTGGATGAAAAGCGGGAGTTGGTTAGTGTGAAATGAAGCTAAACTAAAGAAAGAGTTGTTTTAAGGATTGATAATCTTAGAATACAATAGTTTGAAACTCATAAAGTTGTTAAGCGTTTGATTGCTACGGAAAAAGAGTTGGCTGAAGCACAACAAAAGATTTATGATCTCAAAATTCAAGTAATAGATGCAAATCGCTTGCTCAACAATGTTTCAAATTCTCAACTTTTCACAAGTTTTTTAGCTAATGATGCCAATTTTGAGAAAATGTTTGATAAAACTGCATCACCCCCTGCTCAAATCAAAGAAGCTTCAAAGAAGTGCAAGAGCAAGTTCTTAAATTTGATTATTCAAATGTTTCATCATTTACTGCTGAGGAAGACAAAGTTGTGAGGAAAAAGAAGACTAAGAAGCCGAAGGAAAAGAAATCAGTGGTTCTTCCAGCTCCAAAGTTTGTGTCTGGTTCATCTTCCTGCTGATAATGAGAAATCAGCTACTTCCAGTGACAAGTTTCAGTCTCAATCTGAGTTTGATGAAAATATTTTTTATGATCAAAAGAATGTGACCGAAGTGAAAGCTGAATTTCTCGGTTAGCAAAGAATGGACATTCTCATTCTGAGGAGAAAATTGTTGGAAAGCATGTGGGTCTGGGTTTTAAAGAAAAATATTTAACAGATAAGAAGGCTTCAGACTCATCATCTTAAGATTTGAAGAAATTGAAGCTGAAGCAAGTGAAGAAGGATGAGTTTAAGGCTGAAAAAAGTTCAACCTGAGAGATTCTACAAGCTCGAAGGTTCCGCTCAGCTTTTCTCTGATAAAGAATTTCCTGTTCATTATGTTGATGCACGAAAGATTTCTGAAGTTTTTGTGAAAGCTCAAGTTTCTTCTGATAGTTCTCAATCTCGAAGCCCAACATCTAAATGGGTTCATGATCACAGGCATCAGGTATATGATTCTGTTTCTGATCATGTTCGAGATATTCCTATGTGTAACTCCTCGCAGGTACGTCAAAAGTGGGACAAGGCAAAGCAAATTTGTTATGTTTGCCGCCGAATAGGGCATATGGCAATAGATTGTCCACTACCTGCTGATTCATCACAACGGTTTCATACGAAATCAGTTTTTAGTCAACCTGCCAAACAAATGTTCTTTGATGAACATGGCAGAGTCTTTGATGACGTTGAACCTACATTCTTTCATAAACAAAAACGTTTTGTTCCAATGTTTTCAAAGGTTCAAAGTGTAGGTTCATCATCACAGTCACCTGTGATAAGTTCATCACAAACTGCCTTACCAAAACAACAACAATGGAAACCTAAGGTGGTTTCTAAGCAAAACCAGGACACTGGTCGATCAGAAGCAATCCGCTTCGGGTCATTTATGAACTAATCAGTTTGACCAGTGTGCAGGTACTTTTAGAAGACCTATTGATGATTGCAAAGTTGTCGATGGAGGAGTATTCTGCATAATTTAAATTTCATGATCAAATTTTCTAAATCTGCGAATTTTTCTGAAAGTCTAAAACTGCAACATATCCGTGTTGATTGATCAATTTTCTTTGTTTACAAGTTTTTCTCAAAAAGCCAAAAATAGAGTCTTGTTTTTGTGTAAAATGAAAATCCTAACATAGAGTTTTCATTTTAAGGGGGAGAATTGTAAATAAGGGGGAGTAATTGAGAAAAAGCATATAAAGAAGGGAGGTGAATACATGCACAATATATTAAAATTGTGAGAAATTGATCATTGGGAAATGATGGTTCATTAGCTTACGTATCTGACTCATGGATAGAGTAGATGACTCGGCCATAAGATCATTGTTTGATGTGTTTGGTAGACTTGGCAAATCAGAAAGTATTCAGATGTGATATACATTAAATACTAATACTTGACCATGTGGACAACATCTTGATGCATATTTCATGACACAAATAGAAAAATAAGTGTGAAAAATTCAAAATGAGAAGTCACTGTGTATACATGTGTTCATTTTGCAAATATTTAAACTTGTTTGATTTTCTTTATTTTGTCAAACGATCGGACTTTCTCTGCATATCGAAAGATCGACCTGATTGTTGTTCGTTTGACGTTCTGCTTTATTTTCTTTGGTGTTTCGTATAACTCATCGAACTTTCTCTGCGTGTACGGGAGTACCGACCTGATTGTTGTTGGGTTATACAATTTCAACTTGTTTTATTTTCTTATTTTGTTAAATCCGAGGCCTTATCTACGTATCGAAAGATCTACCTTAAGGTAGACGATTTAACGTTCTTATTTCTTTTTGCATGGAACACAGTTGACAATATCATGAATAATACGGATGCTTTGTGAAATATCACAAGTGCTATCACACAAAAGGAAAAAGAAAGAAAAACAGAAATTGTCAGAGTATGTCTGATAGTATGGGGTACACTGGTCAAAGCAAATATAATCAATACCTTAACATATCCAGATGTTATGAGTACGATTTTGCCTGAGTTTAATATGGACAAATTATGCCGGCAATCAGCATGACTTATGTGTTTCAATTAATTGAAATTGAAGTGTAGTTTAGTGCATTATGGTCAATATGATCCCATATAATGATCTTTCTCATACCAAAAATAGTGTCTGATTTGTATTATGATTTCATTTCATTTCAGTAAAGTGCAACAAGATTTTCGGTGTGTTTTAGCATAAACTTTGAAAAATCAAACAGATTTTTTGTTTTGATATAAATTTTCTAAAAGTCAAAAAGATTTTGTTTCTGCTTTATTTTCGATCTGATCAACATGTGATACAAAATTCAATTTCAAAATCATATCTTGGAGTCTCGAAGAGACGTTTTGCGCCAAGATTATTTAAATATTGATACAGGATGCTAAAGTGCAAGTGATCACAACTTCAAGTCTTCTGAAGCTATTGATAAAGACCAGAGATTCACCAGTCATTCAAGATCAAGCTACGATCAAGTTGAGGAGGAGTTTGTTTGAAGATTCATTTCATTGGACGAACAGATTCTACACTTGAGGGGAAGCTTGGTTGAAGATACAGATTTAATGATGTAGAAGAGTAGAGATACTGCGCACGACGAGGGGGAGTTTGTTGATACATGATATGTGCGTCGTGTGAAGTATCGAGCAAGGAACAAGTTCATGCCAAATTAGGTCTGGCCGAACATGGTCTGAACCTGAAGTTCGGACTGGCCGAACCCGAGGTTCGGACAAAGCTCGGCCAGCTGGGTATAAATAGATTTTTGATCTTTGTAATAGAGGGCTAAGCGTGTGAGATCTCTGTTAAGTGTGTGTTTCTGAGTGTATTTCTCTGAGTCTATTTCTGAGTGTTTACTGATTGTAATTGTTCTTCGTTGATCAATAAAACAATCGGTTATTTACGTTTCGATGTCCGATTAGCTAGATCGAGTAGACGATCCAATGCTCACGCATTTTCAATTTCATTAGCGTAATTGAGCAAAGCTTGAATAGATGTTGACATAGAAACGAATGCTTGAAATAGATCCATGATGAAAATTATCAAAACTGACTCGGCGTACCAAAAAGTCGACCTCCGTACCAATCAATTTCACCGTACCAAAAGCTTTAATTCGGACCAATAGGGTACCAGAACCTTCAGCCGTACCAACAAACGAACTGACCAATCAGTGTACCAATGATGTAGCGTACCAACTTGGTACGGCGTAACTGCCTACGTACCAACTAGTAACTATCGCGTACCACCTATGAAGATTGTTCTACGTACCAAGCCTCATCGTACCAGAAGATCTATGAAGATTGCTTTGCGTACCAGTGGAACATCGGGCATACCAAGATATTCATCTCGCATACCAGCAGCGTACCATGATGAAATAGACAAATTTTTCGAATTTTTGACTTTTTGAATTGGAATTTGGAACATAAATCAACTAAAACACTTTAGGAACATTTTGGAATCATATTTGATATAAAAACACTTGGAATTGAGAAGAAATGAAGAAAAATGATCCAAAAACCAACTTTCTCTCACTAAAAACCACAAATCGATTAAATCACAGCAGCAGAGCAACCTGGATTGCTCTGATACCACTTGTAAGGACACGTGCCGATCTTACTACTACATGATTCAATCGACACGACAAATACAAATGTAAATAACGCTTTGTTTGATTGATTTCAATAGGATGAGTACGGAGAGATCTAGAGAGAGAAACACTAGAGATTACACACAGTTAAGCTCACATGTTCTTACTCTTCTACTCTAAACAAAAGACTCAAACCTATTTATAGTATACTGGTCGGTGTACCAATTAACTCAACGTACCATTTGGTACGCTGCGGCGTACCAACTGGTCCGCCCCATGGTACGTTGGAACCAAAACATACACAAATTACAATACGAACAACACACACCTAGACCTAGCATTAGACATCCAAAACATGCTCTAACACCACCTACAGACGCTTTACACAGTGTGTTACTATATTTGTGCAAACAACTAATATTCACAAGTGTTAACCCAATAAGTAGAGTGAAGTTTAACTTAATTCCGCAAGGGTATTCGTACAAGTAAATCTTATTAAGTAATCTAAAATGGTTTAGATCTCGATCCTACAAGTGGTATCAGAGCCTTGGCTCGAACTTTGAAGACTTTAAGTGCTTCAAAGTTGATATTACTTATCAACTCTACTGCTTTAAGCTTTTCTTTTTCTGAAAATTTTCAAAATGAATGATCTCAGTGTTGTTACTTCAAACGGTAGCACAAACAAACCACCCATGTTCACACATGTTGATTTTGATACATGTAAGCTCCGTATGGAGCGGTTTGTTCGAAGTATAGATCACCATATTTGGAAGTCACTAATTGTTGGTCCCACTGTTGTAACTAGACCGTAATCTGCTGATGATGAAAGCGTAAAAATTCCAAAACCAGTTGATAAATACACTAATCTTGATTACAAAGTTCTTGAGCATGACTTCAAAGCCTACTGGACCTGCAAGCAGCATTACCCAATTCCATTCTTGTTGCATTTAAAGGGTACAAAACCACTTTTGACTTGTGGAATGCTCTAAATGAGATGTATGAAGGAACAACTGAAGTTAAGGAAAACAAAAAGGACATTTTGAAACAAAAGTATGAAAATTTTAGTTACAAAACCGGTGAATCAATGACAAACCAGTATCTTCGTTTTGTTTCACTGCTTGATGAACTGCAAAAAGTTGATGTCAGTCTTAAACAAGCTGATGTTAACAGAAAATTCTTAAGGTCACTAGCCTCTATGTGGACCATTTACTATGTAAGCATAAGGGAGTGCTAAAATCTTAAGAAAATGAAACTAAGTGAACTTCATGGCATTTTATGTGCTTATGAAATGGAGATTAATCTCAAACAAAACTCAGTTTCTGAATCAACTCAGCCACAATCAGCTGCTCTCATCACTACTGATTTTCAAAACCAACGAAATGTGACCCCCACCTTTTCAAATCAGTCACCTTTGGCCAGTTTTTCGGAAAATGTCTCACACAACTTTGAAAACACTCACAATGCTTTTGTAGCCACTGATTCACACTCTAGCTTCACTCGTGAAGATCTTGAATGTATCGGTGTATATGATTTAGAAGAAATAGATATTCTCACTCAACTTGCAATAGTCTAAGTAAGAGCCCAACGCTTCTATAAGCGTACTGGAGAACTTAAAAGGAACCAAAAATGCTCCTATTGGTCTTGACAAAAGCAAAGTGAAATGCTACAATTGTCACCAACTAGGACATTTTGCAAGAGAATGTCCAAATCCCAGAAGAGAAGGTCAATCACAAAACCGAACTCAGGCTAAAGCTCAGGGAAGCCATCATCAAAGCAACAACAAAAACAAAAGCAACAACACTCATGGTACTCCTGCATGTGATGAAAAAGTGAACAGATATAGAAATCATAATACCGAGTTGATTGAAAAGTGTCAAATCTGAAAGATTTGAAGGAATGCTTTAGAAAAACTGAAAGCTCATACATTTCAAAAGTCACCAATTTAAATAAAGAAATTGAGCTCTTAAAGCAAACTAACTCAAACTTAGAAACTCAGATAGATGATTTAGTATCTAAACTGAATGCTTCAAGGAAAGAAACCCAACATGCTAAGGCAGATGTGGGTGCACTTGAAGTAAAATTAACTGAGGCATAGTTCACTTATGATAAATTTTAAAAAGCCAATGAAAAAGCTGAGAAATTGTGGAAAGGTGCAATGTATGGGAAAACGGGAATTGGCTACACATCTGTTAAACCACCAAGTGATTATTCACCTGTGATTGAACCAATTTCATCTTTACAACCCGAAAGGACTTTTAGTTTGATTGTTAATGACATTGCCTCACCTATTTCACCTGTCTTTGTTGAAGAGTCATGTGAGTCTAATAAAATTGAAATCACTGATGTAAGCACCTCTGCATCAGTTGATCAATCAAAGATTTTGAAACCAAAGTTTGTTGTTCCTCCACCGACTTTCTATGAAACTAAAGATTTAAATATTGGTGGAAAACATGTTGAGGAAGTCAAAGTGAGTCAAAATAAGATGTTTGGTAAAATGGTTTACAATCAAGAAATAAGTGAAAAATCCCCTAGATACACTCAATCCTATGACTCATCCAGGGTTCTTGAGTGTATAATTTGTGGTGAAATTGGTCACTTGGCAGTAGTTTGTTACTACAATCCTTTGAACAAAAATCAATCTTCAAAATCAAAAATTATGAAAGGTCAAAACTTGTCAAAGAAGCTAACAGGAAAAGTTTCACCTGTTAAAAGTCACACAGTTAAGTATTTTGAATCTGATTCAATCAAATTTCTCATTGGAAATGAAAAAAATGGAAGTTTTTCTATATTTAAACAAAACAGTTTACCGGCTGAAGAACAAGCGGAATATTTTTTCGCTCGAAATCATCTTCAAACGGAAAACAAGCAAAATTTCAAATCAGCTACCCATTTAAAACAAAGACCATATGTTTAATTCAGTGACAATTTTCAACTTTTTGAAAGCCAAGGAAGAAGGAATCCTTTAAGAGGAAAGGTTAATTCCAGTAACATTTTTCAAACGAAGAAAAACTATGGTCAAAATGAGTTCATTACTAGTTCAAGCGAAACTTCATCTTTTCTGCTTCAAGGTGAAACAAATTCAAGAGTTTCGTGGGTAAAATTCAATACCCAACCAGTGAATTTGTAAAAACTAAATCAAACAAACAGAGAAAATTCAAAGAATTTAGAGAAAGAATAGCACTTGAAAGAAAAACAAGAATAGGAAGTGAGAGATCTTATCAGTCAAGTCAACCTCAAGATTTAGATTTTAAAAATGATGATTTGCTCACAGAACAATCTATTTTGAATACTCTAGTACTAAAAGAGTACAAGTACAATGATGCTTTAGGAAGACTCAAGACCACAAAGGCTTGGGTCCCCTATAAAAATTAATCAATTTTTGAAATGTGCAGGTGCGAAATAAGAGTCAAGATCGGTTGTGGATCGTGGACAGTGGGTGCACCAGCCATATGACAGGGAATAAGCACATTTTAGAAAAATACAAAAATACACAATGGAGGATCTGTTGCATTTGGAAGCAACAAGGGGTACATCTCAGCTCAACGAGATCATACAAATGGTTTGGTAATTGATAAAGTCAATCTTGTTGGTACTTTGAACTTTAACCTGCTTAGTGTCTCACAAATGTGTGACGAGAGGTTAAATGTTTTGTTTAATGAGAGAGAGGCAATCATACTCAAATCTGAAATTAAAGTTCCTGAGGAAATGATCTTGCTAAAAACACCCAGGAAAGAAGGTTTGTATGTCTTGGATATGTCAGTTGCTGCACCCACCAGTGGCACTGCATGCTTTATATCCAAAGCCTCTATTGACGAGTCTGATATGTAGGATCGAAATCAGATCGAACACGATATCAGTCACACGATAGGTTGTGGAATAACATCTCGTTGATGATTCAAGGAAAACATAATGAATGTAAACAGTGAAATATGATAAACACTTACTTGTATATGATTAAATGCTGCAGAATTCGTAGTAGAACAACCAAAGAAACCAAAACTGGGTTGAGTAGAACTAGAATCAACAACCAAACATGTAGGTGATGATTTGCTTATATAAAGTTCGCAAATCATCACCTCCTCAACCCTAATTTTGACCAGGCCCCCAGCTGGCCCACTAAACGCTATACAATTAACCTCCAAAACCTCTAATAAAGCCCACTATTAGTTACAATGAAAGACCAAAGACACTGTTAACAAAACTAATGCGTAAGCCTAAAATAATCCTTTACAATCTTCCCCTAGGCTTACAACATTAGTGCCTCACGGCAAGTTGAAATCGAATGTATGCTTCTCTTTGGACTTCCACCACTTATTTTGTACGATCGTCATTGCAGCCACAAAGAAAGCAGTTATCTGATCATTGTATTCCTCATTATTAGTAATTCGAGAAATAGGAGTAGAAGTGAGGATCTTGATGTTGTTTTCACCAAACCTGAGTAGATCCATTGTATCATAGAATCTGTAGTCAAAACCTTCACACACAACCACAACTTCACCAGTATTTGGATCATAATGCCATGACTTAAAGAACTTCACCAGGGTTCCATCATCAATACTATCTAGCAGTGGAATCACCGTAGCTTTTAAGGTAGGTGGCCAAAAGATTTCCCTTTTTTCTTCTCCAGTCACGGGGTCCTTTATGATAACGATCTTGTCTTTAGCAACCTTGAAGTCCTTGAATCCATCCTTTGAAGCCTTTCTCAGAACATCACCAACATAATTACCATCAGAACTTCCTGACCGGTTGATTAATGTCTGTATAGTATTCCATGTGACTGTGCCCCTTGCGCAGAACTACAAACAATTTCTTGAGATTATCATAATTCCAGGCACGAATGTCGTTTCTTATTCCTTTCTTGTCATACTCACCTTTACCTAATTGAAGTGAGTATTGATGTGGTGGAGTCTGTAGCTCTCTAAACCAATTTATAGAATTTGCTGGTCGTGGAGCAATCATGTTTGCACGCTTCATACGTTCCTCCTCTGTCTTCTTCATTTCTTCAATAACCTGATCATTCTCAAATAATTCATTGAAGTTTACATTTTCGAGCCCAGCAAATTCACCAGCAGTATCATCTGGTAGGGTAGGAAAATCCTTCTCAAAGTTAAACTCAAGATTGGGAGAGGAAGATCCAGCAACACAACTCACACCTTCTTTTGGATTAGAAGCTGATCCCCCAATATCAGGTATTTTTAAACCAGCAAACTCCTTACCCATCTTTGTCTTCACATCAGCCAATAATATTGATAAATAACCAATCTGCGCATCAACTTTAGATTGAAAATCAGCTAGTTTTTTGGCTTCTTCTTTTTGCCTTTTGGTTTCTTCTTCTTGAGCAGAGAGCAGTATACTGATTAACTTTGATTTGATGACATTCTGCTTCTCAAATTCTATAACTCTCAGTTGTAAGTCACGAGCCTTTCCCTTTCCCGAGCCCAAAACATTAACAGGTTCAGTTGTAACATGAGTTGAAATAGGAGCTTGTATAGTGTGAGTAGTAGCTTCTCTAGACGCACTAACTTTCAGGTTGAGGTCTGGGATCAAGATTTCTTCTTCTTTTCAAGGGTCTTGGTTGTTCAACGACTACATTAGCTTCAGCATCAGGAGACACATTTATAGAGACAGGATTTCCAAGAGGAAGAATCTCAGAAACTTGTTGCATAGGTTCATCATGATCTCCTTCAAGGGTTTTATCTTAGTCAGTTTCAGAATCAATTACGTCAACTTATTCAATTGCAGGAGAAAGCTGCCTTGCATCATGTTCATCAGCAACAATTGCTTGAGATCTCAATGAAATGGAAACAGGAAGATCAAAAGTACTTATAGCAAATACTCCAAATTTATTTCCAATTGGAGCAATCTTCTTTCCAGGCTTTGGAGGAGGATTAATCAGATGAAACACATCCATCCCCATTGGCTTAAGATCCAATAAATCATCAGATTTTTCCAGCTGTAGATATTTATCATCCAAACATCATTTGTACGAACCGAGGCACTGCAGGGAATTTTTCTTTCTTTCTGATTGCAATAGCCTGCATATCTTTAAGCATCATTCTAGAAAAATTGAACTTCCACTCTTTTGCCAGTGCAACAAATGCAGCAGTATGTTGCTGATTGAGTTCATCAGTGCTGCTCTTTTTAGCAATTATGCATCTTTGAAGATAATGAACCAGCATTTTCCAGAAAATAGGTATGTCCTTCTTCATTGTTCTATTAGCTATCCCCGTATAGCCCATCTCATGCAGTACATTTAACATAGTAGAATTTGGATACTCAATGGGATCATCACGTGAATCATTAAAAGTTCAAGCTCTACGGATATCAGCCTCTGTGATCACAATTTCAGTATCCTGAATTCTAGCAACCAGAGCAGTTTTATCTTGACTCACAGAAGCTGTAGACCAGAAATCACGAACCATTCTCTTACACACGTTGGAGTGGCTCTTAGTGCAAAATTAAGACAACTTTTATTGAGTCCAACAATTAGTGAGCCAAACAGCTCTTGACTGTTCGCTGGTGGAGGTATCATGAATGCCACAATATTGTGATCTGGCACGAACTCCAATTCACTACACAAACGAAACAACACCAAAAACCAGTTTAAAAAAAAACTCATAATGTGAATTCAAAGACACATAAAAACGTTCAACAACAAAACCAACACTTGTTTTCGATTATTCAGATAGAGTGTTCGGACATAATTTACAGAATTTGGTCACCAATTTGGGCTTTCGGATGAAACCGGACCGAAAACAAAGTCGCGAGACGAAACCTCGTCTGAAAACCATCTGAAAACCCCGTCCGAAAACCATCCGAAAACCTCGTCCGAAACCTCGTCCGAAAACCTCGTCCGAAACCTCGTCAAAATCCCGTCCGAAAACCTCGTCCGAAACCTCGTCAAAAACCTCGTCCGAAATCCCGTCCGAAATCCCGTCCGAAATCCTCGTCCCAAATCCCTCGAAATCCCCGTCCGAATCCTCCGTCCGAGAACATCATCTCTTTCGTTTGAGCCCTCGTCAAACCAGGCCTTCTCGATGCAGGGTTATCTCCTATAATCACCTGCAAACACTGACAAAACCACTTTCAATCACAATCATACACATAAAACATTTTTACCCTTCCTCCGCCACAGAGAATCGAAGCTTTTAAGATCATAACAATGGCGGTCCAAAATTTTTAGAAATTCTCTAACCACCCACACACTCGCACAACAGGTGCGTTGAGATGATGGCAGAAACCGGTGAGAAGAGTTAGTGTGTAGAAGAGAACAACGGTCATGGTGGTTGCGATGACTGGTAGAGATGGTGGTAGGTGGTGAAGATGGTGGATGGTTACGGCCGGAAGTGGTGGATGTCGGTGGTGGTGAGTGTGTTGGTGGGAGTCGGTGGTGATTGGTGGCTGTAGAAGGTGGGTGGAGATGGTGGTAGGTGATGGCTGGTATGGTGGAGATAGGTGGTAGGCGGTGGCTGTAGGAGGGTGGAGGCGACGAGGGTGGAGGCGACGAGTAGAAGATTAGATGAAGACAAATGAGATGTTTTTTTTCCTTATACCCTTGACCAAGTCAATCATCCCAAATTTTCAATAACACCCCCATTCTTTGCACATGATCAAAAATAAACCATTTGAAAACAAAGTTAACTTGCCTTGAGAAGCAGACTTATTCTCTTAACCTTTTTGAACCGAGACTGACATAAAACGAGTTTAACTAGACAAAACCATGAGTAATCAAAAACAAACAAAAAAAAAGAATTAAATGAACTAAATTAAATAAAAGCCTGAAGAGCACTAGGGATCAAACCGTCTCAAGAACTGAGGAACCTTTTTCAATATCTGTTACTTGAACACATCTAGGTGATTGCGGGTATTTTAATCCACTTTAAACCCATGATCCTCTTTTCCAAGCTGTTTGTCACTCATTTATCTTTTAAGTACATTTATTACGAACATGAGACAGTCACACACAAATCCTAGGTAAATAATATGTGCAGTCTATCAAGCTTGATCATTCCCTACCACATATTTTCACATACTCGTATCCAGAGTTTTGAATCTTTTCTCGAGACTTGGTTGAGAAGAGAAAGAACAGATCATAAGAGAGATAAGGATAATATTCAAGGACTTGTACGATTTCAACTCAGAGGCAATTTTCAGTCAGGTGGTAACCTTTCATTAAACACATAAACCTAGTCTCAAAGTCAGGGGTAAAGGGTTTTGGACGCTAGAGGGTCTCTTTTATTGTGCACATTGGCATCTTTTATGGTGTAATTATATATAGTTATCTGTAAGCACGTTAATGCAGACTAGTCAGGTCTTTGCTCACGCAAAACAGAGGAAAGTCTGATTAACACGTCAGCCATTCTACACCAGGTCATTGCTCAATCAAAACAGAGGCAAGACTTGACTAACGGCTTTGACATCCCCAGGTCTTTGCTCACACAAAACATAGGGGACGCCAACTTTTTGAGATTTTCGATTCAACACTCTGGAGTCCGGCGTGTGTATCGGGAACAATTCAGCAGTCAAATAGAACAAGCACTTAACCTAAGTATGTGTTTCCCGTCAAATGCCATACATTATATTTAAGTGCTGTGACCCATACCTTTGTTTTTGGAACTGAGCCTACCGAGCATATCACCATGGATCATGTCTTTCACTTCAGCCTTACACGTGTCAGTCACCTGAGGACAGAATTATTTCATTTCTCAATAATAATTTTAAAAAAGCACCAAACGACGAGAGGGAGTTTATTCTTCCCCTACTTTTTTAAAAAAAATGTATTTATTTTATTTTTATTTTTATTTTTTTTTATTTTTTTAATTGTCAGTCTAGTCCTCAAAGGATATCATTTTCAGCCCTTGAACACACATCTCAAATTTTCCACGATCGAGAGGTTTGGTAAACATATCAGATACATTTTCATCAGAAGATACCTGCTCAAGATGGATTAGCTTCCTCTAAAAGCAATCACGAATAAAGTGTACCTTTATGTCGATATGTTTAGTCTTAGAATGGTGTACCGGATTCTCCACAATTTGAATAGCTGCAGAGTTGTCACAGTAGAATCAGTGTGTCTACCAAATTCAGACCGTAGTCTACCAGTTGATGCTGAATCCATAAGACTTGAGAACAACATGCAGATGCTGCCACATATTTAGCTTCAACTGTGGATTGTGAGATGGTATGCTGTTTCTTGCATTGCCAGGAGATCAGCCTATCTCCCAGGTATTGACAGCCAACAGACGTAGAATTCCTGTCAAGTTCACAACCTGCATAATCGCTATCTGAAAAAGCAAACAAATTAAACTCTGAATCTTTTGAATACCATAGACCAAGCCGAGGTCTGCCTTTCGGATATCGAAAGATTCGTTTGACAGCAAGAAAGTGCGACATTTTAGGTTGAGATTGATAACGAGCACATGTATGAACAGAAAACATGATGTCAGGTCGACTCGCGGTCAAGTACATCAATGATCCAACCATTGATCGATACATGTGCTCACTTACAGGTTCACCATCAGGATCCGGAGCTAATAGAGGACGCGAGATCATAGGAGTGGCCATTGGCTTACAATCTGACATTTTGAACTTTTCCAGGATTTGATCAACATATTTCGCTTGATGAATAAGAATGCCTTCTGTATTCTGCCTGACTTGAATGGCAAGAAAAAATTGCATCTCACCCATAGCGCTCATTTTAAACTTTTGCTTCATGACATCTTCAAATTCTTTACACAAATATTCATTCGTAGATCCAAAAATGATATCATCTACATACACTTGCACCATGATGATATCTTCATCGACAACTTTCCGAAACAAAGTCTGATCCACCACCCCACGTGTATACCCATGCTGCACAAGATGATCTGTCAAGGTGATGTACCACGACCAAGGGGCCTGATGTAGGCCATAAAGGGCTTTGTCCAATCGGTAGACATGACCTGGGTATTCTTCATTAATGAACCCAGGAGGTTGAGACACGTAAACTTCCTCATCCATCTCAGCATACAAAAATGTTTTCTTCACATCTAATTGATATACAGTGAAGTTCATGTATGTTGCATAGGCCAGAAAAATTCGAATTGCTTCCAATCGAGCAACAGGGGCATACACCTCTTCATAATCAATTCCTTCAATCTGTTTGTATCCTTGCACAATTAATCGAGCCTTGTTCCAAACAATAACCCCACTAATCATCCTTCTTGTTCTTGTAAAGCCACCGTGTCGAGATGACCCTATGATCCTCTGGTTTTTCAACTAACTCCCATACCTTCAATCTGGTGAACTGGTTCAGTTCCTCATGCATTGCCTCAACCTAACTGGGGTCCTTTAGTGCCATATCAACATTTGCAGGTTCAATTTGAGAAATAAAACAAGCAAACATGCATTGATTGATGTCCCCAAACTTGCTTCGAGTTTGAACTCCAGCATCAAGTGGTCCAATGATGTTTTCGGCAGGATGAATTTTATGCACTCTGGATTCTGGAAACGAGGGAACCGATGTTTCAGAGTCCAGATTAGTAATGTTGTTAGAAGGGGATGGTACATCATGTGTTTCCTCCACAGCATCCACCCCAGATGGAGATGGACCATTTTTATCATTGAATTCTATCACAGGGTCAGAACCGGAAGTTGAAACAGACTGAGGATCTGGAACTTGCATGAGGGGAGTGTTTGAAATTACTTGACTTCTTGAGGTTGTAGCAACTTCATCATCGAACAATTCTTCTGCAATCACAGGATTTAGTCAAAAGGTATAAAGAACTGATTATAATCAAATACCTGGGCAGGTCCAACTCCAGCGTCAATAGGATTGCCTTCAAGCCATTCCACATTTGTGGATTCTACAACTTTCTTAGATGTCTTATTAAAGACCCGATAAGCTGAGCTGGCTGAATAACCTACAAAATAATACTCATCAGCTTTAGCTAAAAATTTGGGAATATCATCATGAATTAACACAGTGCATGGACACCCAAAAGCACGAAGATGTCCAATTTTTGGTTTTTCTTTGTACACAATCTAATAGGGGGTCTTTTGCAAATGCTTATTGATCAGCACCCTATTTTGTACATAGCAGGCTGTATTTATGGCCTCAGCCCAGAACATCGTAGGCAACTTTGAGTCGCATAACATTGTACGTTCAACTTCAATTAAAGTTCTATTGCGACGCTCAGCAACCCCATTTTGTTACGGAGTGTATGGTGCACTAAATGGATGTTCAATTCCTCTTGCAACACAAAATGCATCAATTGCACCATTTTTAAATTCTGTTCCATTATCACTTCCAATGGATTTCACATTCTAGTTGATATTGTTTTCAATTGCATTAATGAATAGCTTTGGTTTATGCGGTCTTTTGTGATGCTTCCCCTTAGCACAAGCTACACACTTTTCTCTCATAGTAAAGTCTTTGATTGGCAGATCTCTAACATGCTCACCTTTTGCAAGGCGATTGAGATGCTTCACATTAGTATGACCAAGGCGTCGATGCCATAGCTGAGCATGATTCTCAGCAGTTCTGGAAAGCAAGCATGCCACTTCAGTAGTAGGTGGGTTGTTCATATTTAACACATAGGAATTGCCATATCTGGGAGTGCGCATTAGCACCCAATCATCAGGAATGGAGTATCCAGGCTTCAAGATTAAACATTCTTTATTGTTGAACAGCACAGGATAGTCTCTATCACAAATTTGTGATACACTCAATAAACTGTGATTTAGTTGCTCCACATAGTTGACATCATTGAAACTGAGACATCCGTTTCTCACGTTACCCTTCTTGCTGATGTGACCTCCAACACCTCCTGCAAAGGAAACATATCCTCCATCGAATTCTTGAACGTTCTGAAGCACAGACATGTCCCCGGTCATATGCCTGGAACAACCACTGTCAACGTACCAAAGGTTGTTAACAGTCCTCCTTGGTTGTTCCTGCATTTAAAAGGAGATTAGTTAGAGATTGGTACCCAGGCCATAACAGGTCTGGGTTTCTACATGTATGTGCTACATGAAACAGTGTTTGATTTTTCTTGGGTATGCTTGGGTCTGTAAACTTTCTGCGCAGTCCTGGTGAGAGTCATTAGTTCAGGTCTATTGTTAGGAATAAAAGGTGTATTCCACTTAGACGTTGCAACAAAAATTTTGGGAGCACGTAACTGAAGAAGTTTTACCTGAATGCGAAATCCAAAAGTTGCAAACATATGAGAACAATGATCTCAATGTAAAATTCATTAAATCACAAAAAGAGGTGTTTAATGCTCAACAGAAAATTTCTGAGTTAAAGTTGGAAATTCTGGAGTTAGAAAGGCAAGTCAAGAATTGCAACTTATCACTGACTTTGCTGAATTTCTTATATAAACAAGATCGGAGTGAGGATAGTTCCAAAAAGAATGATATTCACATGGTTCCTCAACCGGTGGGTTTATCTGAATTTACATCTGCTCCGCTTGATCCTAAAGATGAATTGCATAATTATTCAAAGTTTGTCACTCAACCAAAGAAGAGGAAATCGAAGTCTGAGAAAAAGAGAAACCCGTTGGGTGAAGCTCCGAAGTTTAACTCAAAGTCTATTCTTTTGGAGAATGAACATAGTTTTTATAAGGTTGCTTCAAGTACTTCATCTGAAACTGAAGAAGAAAAATCTTTGATTGAAAAGAACAAATTGAAAGACATCAAAGCTAAATTCACTAGAGAAGCTAAGAGGATAGACGCTTCTAGTTCTTCTTCAAGTTCATCAATGATCCCAGGTTATAAGAATAAAGGGTTGGGTTTTGAAGTCAGGGAAGCACCTGTTCAAGCTAAGAAACCAGTGAAAGCTGAAAAGATTTCAAAAGTTCAGGTTCCAAAGAAATCACCTTCTCCGAAGGAAAAATCTTATTATTCTGGAGGGTCGTCATCTTCAAGAAATCCATCTCCTATGTATGATTCCTATGATGATTTCTTTGATAACTTTGATTCTGATTATTCTTCTGGTTTTCAAAATTCAACGAATCTTTCCAATGTTTTTAAATTTCGAGAGAGACTTTGTTATGCATGTCGTCAACCTGGACATCTTGTTGTTGAGTGTCCGACGTCTGCATATATCCACAACATTGCTAAATATGTGGATAACAAATGTCAGATTTTTGATGAACCATGGTCTCCAAATGTCAAATCAACTCGTAAGCCGTCTTGGTCTAAACCAAGTACACCGGTTGATACTGATTCTGGTTTTGATCAAAAATCCAAATTTT
Source organism: Deinandra increscens subsp. villosa (assembly GCA_039602395.1). NCBI lineage: Eukaryota > Viridiplantae > Streptophyta > Magnoliopsida > Asterales > Asteraceae > Deinandra > Deinandra increscens. The sequence continues at coordinate 26,534 of JBCNJP010008531.1, forward strand.
TTAAGATATGGTAACCAAAAGTTGTTTCCACGGTCAACGATGACTATGTGGAAGACACCGGGTGACCCGACGCTGTTGAATCGGGTTAATCCCAAAGCGACTAATGTTTTATTTGGTGTCAGCAGGTATTTCGTCAGTGTGAAAAATGTTTCACATGTGGTTGTTAGATCCATACAATTCAGTTTTTAGGGACTATGGGATAATTTTTGTAATTCAAAAATCTTTTGTATTCACATTGATGCAGTGGTAGTGAAAAGAAATAGTATCTTTGTCTTCTTTTTATATGCGTCAAATGGTATATTCTATACTCAACTCCATATTGTCTGAACAGATTGGCAAGCGCGTTGTATCATACAAGTTATATTCTATCACATATTGGGGGTGGGGGGCAAAGAAGCGAGGTAAGCACTATTATTCAGGTTCACATTTCTCCTGATTTTTTTAATCCATTATATTAATATATTATATCATACTTCATCTTTTATATCTCCTTGGCCTTCTTCTTTCTCCAATGTTGTTCAAATTCATTAATAAAAAAATACGAATTTTACATGCAGGGACTACTATGCTATCTTTGGGAAGCCCTAAAAGACTCTTTGTTTCTTCATAGATCACGGGATTGATGGGAGGTTCAAAAGATCGGTAGTGGATCGTTAGGAGAACTTTAATCCAGGTAATTTGTTCTTTCTTGTGACATCCGAGAATTCCAAGGTTAACTTCCGTTAGACAATTTCCGTTAGTTACGTTATGAGTGTTAACTTAGTAACTAATGCTTAACTAGGCCGAATACGTCCACGACTCTTGGTTGATCACCAAACCCGTCCATATGTGTTTATTTATTTATTAATTTATTACCACTTTGTGGAATTATGTGCAACGTGATTTAAATGCATGATTATTATCAAAAGCATGACTATTTGTTTACTTGTTGAATTATGTGTGACAAATTGCTTAATTGTGTGTTTATGTGATTAATCAAGTAATTAGGGTGTATGCATTGGTTCTAATCATGGGCTAATGATGGACTAATCATTGGGGCCCAAATCCCAATGAAAGCCCACCAAAGCCTTAGTATTTAAATGAAATAAAACCCTAATCCTCATTTAATTCATACATCACACAAAACACACACACACTCCCATTCTCTCTCTCTCTCTCGTTGGATCCCAACCGCCACCACCTAGCCACCTCTCGACCAGCTGTGAACCACCGTGATCTCAGCCTCGAACCATCTTCCATCGAGCTTGGAAACCAAAACCGTGAGTCCCATGAACTTTTTATGCACTTTCTTATGTGTTTTACTTTAAAGCATGGCCAAACCTTCATGGAATCGTGTATGCTTCTGATATGATGCTTAGGAATGTTAGATCTAGCCTAAAGTCTGCAACTTTACGTGTAAAATCATGCCATAATGAAGATCCATGCTAGTTAGGTCATTGTGTGCTTAAAAGTGTTCTTGGCGATTTGATGGTGAAAACCCATGTTTAAGGTGTTAAATTTGTTTGTGTAATGTTGGTAAATGTTTATGCATGCTAGAAACAGAATTATATGAAGTATGGAAGCTGTTAGATTGATTTTTTGTTAGATTTTCGGGTTTTCTGCGACTAGTGAAACTACCCATTCGTTAGGCGAAACTGTAGTTTCGCAAACTGTTTGAAAATTGATCCAGCGACACTATACAGCAAAACTATAGTGTCGCCTGTGAAACTAAGTGTCGCTTGAACGAAACTACCGAGCGAAACAACCAAAGACTCCTGAACGAAAGTTCAAATCAGTTTCGAGCGAACCTAGATAGCGAAACTGTGTCATCAGTTTCGAGCGAAACTATCTAGCGAAACTGTGCCTTCTATGAACGAAAGTTCAAACCAGTTTCGAGCAAATCTATGCTAGCGAAACTGTGTCATCAGTTTCGAGCGAATCTAGCTAGCGAAACTGTGTAGCGAAAGTGCTGCCCGTGCATATAGCGAAACTGTGTAGCGAAAGTGCAATTTGTTTAACTGTTATGCCATATTGTGTTATGCTATGTTAAGTTAGCGAAACTGATGTACTTCCTAGCGAAACTGTCATGCATGTTTACCCTCGTATATGATCAACCATCGGTGTCGTGTGTCGGTATGTCGAGTCGTAGTTTCAACGTGCTATGTTATGGGCCATAGTGACGTAGTTAAAGTTTAGACACAACCTAACACCTAAGACCTTAATGTGATTATTAGGTCTTCGTTAGCAATCATAATTGGATTATTTGAAGTGTAAGCTGAGCAACCTAAGGTGAGTTTCACTAACCCTTTAACTGTGAGCCCGTTTGGGTCACAACGAATTTACTTAACAGAAAACAACGTTGACATTTTGAGGTATTGCCAAATGGGATATCTGTTATGGAAGTTGGAGTGTTTTATGGGAAACACTTGCAACTGTCCATCCTTGGGGTTTCAAATGAAATCCGCAACCAACTATTTAATACTTAAACTCATTTGGGATTTCAAATGAAATCCGGAACAACCATTTTGACACTTAAACTCTTTTTAGGATTTCAAATGAAATCCAGGATAAACGGTTTTAATATGACTAGTGTAGGTTAAAGTCTAAACCAAATGATATCACATGATTTCTAAGAATGCCTTAAAACTTAAAAGTCCTCAACAATTTAGTACCATTAATTTGCGAAGCGAGGGGATGTTGGGTAGATCTACTGAGGGTTTGACAAACCCTGCTCCGCGGTACAAAAATGTGTAGCCAACCGGTTGGAGGCCGAACGGAGTTCAATATCAGCCTATTTTAGTTGTGGGTCCCATGAGGAACACAACTTGAGGCACAAACTATCGGCAAATGCCGAACTCTGTTACGTCAGCTTTGGTACGAACTTCCTTAGTGCATGGAAACCGGATTAGCTACCCGCGATATCGGTTGACCGCTTTAATCTTTACTTAACTAGTGCATATTCGATAATTCAGCACTTGGCATTGTTTTGCAAAACTATTACCTATTTATATGTTGAAACATACGCTTATGAGACCGGGCCGCTGCATGACATGCCCACTATGAACTCACCAACCGTTAGGTTGACACTTGTGTGGTTTTCACTTTTGCAGATCGCTAAGGAGTATCCACCGGAGGTTGGCATGGCACCCGAAGTTACTTATTTCATTTTGAACTTAAATTTGGGAATTGAACAACAATTTATGTTTTGTAATTCAAGCACGTGGTTAGTGCTAAGACACTCATGTATTTCTTTCCGCTGCAAACTCTTAAACTGTTTCATGATGAATGTTTGGACTTTACTCTGATTCGTTTAGTATTTGTAACTAATGGTTGTGGTCCTGGTTTGCTCGCACCCCTCAACGGTACAAACTCCGTTAGTGGTTAATTTGGGGGTGTGACATTTCTGTAGCATGATTTTTTGCTTATTGCTCTCAATCTATGATGCATCATATATTCATTTTGAATTTTTATTTTTTAAAAGAATAGATGTTCAAGTAAAGATTTGTTATTTTTATTCTTCACATGTGTAAATCTTGAAAGTAAACAAGATGTTCTTGTCAATTTGGTATGTATAAGAATCCTATACTCATATATACACAAACTCTATATGCATGTTACAGAGTACTTTAATTTCATATGATCTTATGAAGTAAATTTTCCAAGTTATAATATTAGCATAGCAATCTAGGTCATTGACCATCAAATGTTAGACAATAAAAATTGAAAGATGAAACATATTATTGAAAGATTAATGATATAAGCTACATAGAACAAACCGAATGAATAAAAAAATAGATATTTCAGTTGAGCCATTTTAAAATCCACCAAACTACTATAAAATTAGGAACTACCTGTAAAAGTTGTGGTCAAAATTAGGAATTGGTTGCAATGTGTTTGGTGATGGATAAAAAAAAGCTCTAAGAAGCTGTTAAACCATTTAAAAAAAAACAAGCAAAGCTCTCGGAGTTCTGAACCTGCATATTAATAAGTAAAAATCGTATTAATTCTTGCTTACAACGAAACGATGCTACACGCTACGTCCTGATTTCTACTACGATGACTACACCGACGGTGACTCTTATGGGAAAGCCGACCTTCGACGATAGTACTTACGACTTACGACGTTCTCCGACGACGCCTCAATTTTGCACGAAAATTTTTCTGGACTAATAGTGGGATAACGGGAAATTGTTAATATACATATTATGGGATATGTATAGAGTATAACTGTGACTGAACACTGGCTACTTTAACTGTCCAGAAAATGCCTGGAAGAGGTGGAGGACACGGAAGGAACAACATTAACCTGACACCTGCACAACTGCAAGCTATGATAAACGAACACGTGCAAGCCGCAGTGGCAGCCGCCCAAGCTACATTCGCCACGCAGGGTAATTATTATTCCGGTTAAGGCACAAAGCGATTATATTTTGACTTGTTTAAACTTAAAACCCGAACTATTTGTGCATCAGGAAACTTCCATCACTGCACGTTTAAGTCCTTCATGGACTGCAAGCCGATGACGCTTTCCGGCGAGGAAGGAGCGGTAGGACTCCTCAGGTGGATCGAGAAGTCTGAGAAGGTCTTCTCTATGTGCAACTGCCCTGCTGAGAACAAAGTGAAATATGCGACTGGTACCTTCGAGGGAGCTGCTCTCTCCTGGTGGAATGCCGAAATCCAGATGATTGGGTTAGATGCGGCTAATGACATGGAATGGGGAGCATTTAAAGAATTGATTATGGAGGAGTATTTCCCTCGGGATCAAGTCAAGAAGCTGGAAGGAGAGTTTTTGAACTCCAAGATGTCTGGGTCGGAAATTGAGGAATACACTGCGCGTTACCACGAGTACGCGGTACTATGCCCAACAATGGTTGATGTTGAATTTAAACGCATTGAGCGTTATCTGGAGGGTCTCGCACCCCAAATCAAGAGCTTGGTGACAGCTAGCAACCCAACAATCGTGCAGCAAGCCATCCGTTTGGCTCATAAGTTAACCGATCAGGAAATCGAGAGGGGTACTCTACCCGCAAAGACCACTGTGAAGACTGCCTTAAGTGGCAAGCGTAAGGCTGAAGAAGAAGCTCCAGCAACATCTGTGAACAATCAAACTGTTGGGAATCAATCTGGGAGATCCTCTAACTCCCAATATCAGAACAAGCGACCTGACAGCACAAGGTCCAATTTCAGCAGTGGCAGCAACAGTGGAAGTAACAACCGCCAAGGTGGGAATGGAAACTACAAGGGTAAATCCCCGTTTTGTAACAAGTGCGGGAAACACCACAATGGTATGTGTAGCAAAGGTCTGGAGTGTGGAAGATGTGGGAAACCGGGGCACGAGGCCAACAACTGCTGGACCAACTTACAAAAGTTAAACAACAACGGTCAGAACCAAGGAGGAAATAACAACAACAATTAATGAGGGAAAATCCAGGAATCCTGCGAATAACAAACAAAAGGGGAAAAGCAACCGTTAGTAAAGAAACACAATTCAGGATCCTTACCGCGAAGTGCTTGCGAGCTGATCCGAGCTGCTAAGTATCTCCTGAATTCTAGTACCAACAACTGGCATTTTAGATTTTTTGGGAATTTTGCGTTAGCGGTCCAATCCGAAAATTTAGATTGCTCTTGCATTGAAGCTGGAAAATAGGGCACAAACACATCCAATCCACCTGAAATCATCAAAATTTCTTTGATTATAACAGGATCTTCATGCCTTTAGAAAGGTATTTCTGCGCTCATAGAAAATGCTCTTCATAATTCTACTAACCACTTCCAATGTGCATATACATCATTTGGAAATGCGTAGTCATGCCTCTATCATGAGGGATTATATATATATATATATATATATATATATATATATATATATATATATATATTTGCAATTCATCTCATCTAAAACTTCAGTTTTGACACTTCCGTTAAATCAAGCTTTTGAAAGTGCAAATGAATGCCTCTTTTAAGGGATTTTTACTCAAGCATTCTCGTCTGAGATTATGTTCTAGCACTTCCAAACTCAGAGCTACCTTTTCGGAAGCGCACATAGATGCCTCTGTTTGAGGGCTTTTTACCAACAATCTCACCTGAGATTCTTTTCTAACTCTTTTAACGCATATGATGAAGTAAATGACGGTTTGGATGTGTTATACACATGCAATCACTTACTTCCAAGTCCTTCGGATATGTTTCTGGTGGAGGTGTTTTGCAGGATATAGGCATATGCGATTATGCAGATGCGAGGCTGAGGAATCAAGACTGAAGCCTATAAATACCCAAAGGATTGTATACATTAGGGGTCGGATGTCATTTGTAACTTTCATATTACACATGCTTCTGTGTAGATTCTCTCTCTAGAAAATCAATAAAATCTCACATTTCTACTTGAATATTCTCACTTCTCCATTACTACTCTTAATCTAATGTGCCATCAATTATCCGCAGGGATAACTTGCTTTTTCAGTGGTGCCATCCGTATAGTAACTCGACTTATTCAAAAGTAATTGAATCGTTGGTTGATTTAGGTAAAACGATTGTTAGTTCTTCGTCAGGGGGGAGATTGTGGAAGGAAGTCTGTCTAGGCGTGATGCAATGCTAGATTTATCCTTCACTCCTAAGACGAAATACTTTGCAGTATCACAAATTGATCGTGATACAGCTACTCCGAATTCCAAAACGGTACCTGGTTCGAGTTCCTCCGGGAAAGGAGGACATGAGGTACACGGTAGGGGATTTAGTCCATCAAAATAGTTCGTAATAGTGAATCAGGATGCTGAGAATAAAGGATTATGATGAGTTAACAGAGTTTGATGTTGAATTTTTAACGCGAAACAAGGCATTGTTATGGCAGTAGAAGAAGAGACAGTTAAGTGAAGACGTTAAGGGGATGAAAGAAAGTGCAGATTGGAAACGCAATTCACAGAAGGTAGTAGGATTATTGAAGGAATGGGGCAATCAAGTACGTTAGGATGAACACATGCGGGGTGAAGGTTATCCTGTTCAAAATCTGGAAAGGCATGGTTACGATATAAATGCTACGGTGACAGGTACATATTTCTGAAATAATTTGTTGAGTTATAGCGTCTATGTTTATTCTAAAGGATATTTATTTTATGAAATCCTTCAATATATATATATATATATATATATATATATATATATATATATATATACTACTATATAATATATATTGGTCAAAATGGCATTTTTGTAAATATAGTGTCTTAAAAATTAAGACGCTTACTATTTTGGGTTCTCATCTGCGTTCATCTTCTTCTCAAATATTACCATCCATTCATTGATTGCTTCATTTTTCTATCATCGTAGCAAGGACGTCAGAGAAAAAGTACGTACCTTTTGAGAAACCATATCACTGACGAAATTTGAAATTCATACAGCGCTCTCAAAGCCCCTTTCTTCATCTCGCCTCTATTCTTCACTATTGATCTATCGAGAGAGAACAGAGTCATGAAATCCGTCCCCTCTTAACACTTCAATCGGACGATATGTCTATTACATGGACGATTTCATGTACTAGAGTTGCAGATCTGTCTTCTCCATGGACGAGAGTTTCAATCTGAAGATTTCAGGTACGAGAGTCAATTCAGTTTTGTTTTCTAGGGTTCTTTGATTTATAGATTTCTCAGATTCGATTTGTAGGGTTCTGCTTTCCCAATCTAATTTCTCATGTTTTATTTAAAGCCCTTGCGATCGTTCCACTTAATGATCAGTGTTTAGCACACATCAACGACAATTTCAAGGTACCAACTAGCTTCATGATCTCTCAGTTTTTCAATTTTTGGTTTTTAGGGTTTGGATTTTGCTTGGTGGTCGATACCCCTATTTCAACTTTGTCTAATGTAGGTTCGGGTTTTTATTAACCATCGTAGACACTCCGTTTTGGTTCACAGTTAATCAATATTGATGTCAACTGATGCAAGCTCTTAAATTAGGGGTTAAATCACAGCTCTGCTTTGCTTAATTTCAGATAATTTACATGTATCGATGTATTCAATCTTTGGCGTTACTTGTACATGGTTTTACAGGGTTAGCTTGGTGAAGATGATGGTGTGGTTTATCAAATGGTTTTCTTTGTTTCCTTTGTTTTCATATTCTGCTACCTAAACAATGATGTTGTTCAGAATACTTACATACACACACATATGCATATATATAACACCACTGCTATTAATTTTAAATAGGGAGCAGTCAGATGATGACCTTAAGTAGTAAACATTATTTAACTTTTATTGGAGTATATTGTAGACATAATTCGCAATATTTCTTGCTTGTGTGTTGGATAAAACTAAGTTATTAGTATCATTCCAGATTCAAATTTTTGTAGCATAATTCTATGATTTTTGGTATTAACTGCGAACTTTATTTTTCTGCAAGAAAATCTAAGATTTTGTGTTCTTAAGATCTCATCTCTTTGTTTTAAAAGATTTTGTAGGTTGGAAAGCACCAATTGGCAGGTCATGAGTCAACTGACAGTGGTGGTGGAACAATCTCTACCCAAGGGGTGAGCATAAAAAGACAACATAGTGCACATGAAGAGTTAATATTTTTGCTGCTGGGCTCTTTTTTGTTTAACCTGTTGTGCTCTTTTTTTTAACCTGTTGTGCTCTAATAGTTTCATGGGGGGATTTGGATTCTTTAGTCGTTTTCAACCAAGTATTATTTCAAGAACTTTATGTTATGATATGTACGGTTATGCAATTACTATACTCCTTTATTTCAAAGTATTATCATTGTGGGATGGATGGATTATTGGATTAGCATATGTGAGATTAACAACAAGCTTGTAAGTATACAGGGATTTTTAGAAGACATTAGCATGTTTAGATGCATTTTATCTTTTGTATAGCATTGAAAGAAGCAATTACAAATACTTTATTTTTTTGTATGTTTGAGGAACATGAAGCACCTGGTTCAAGATCATTATTCACTAAGTTAGTAGCCTCTATTCTGAGTACTTTGTTAGTTTAAATTTATAAAATGACTACTTTGTTAGTTCAGGTCCAAAAGGGTCCATTTGGGTTGGGATGACACATACCTCTTGGGCATTAATTAAGTTTTAAAGCAATTCGGGACTTTATTAACTTGATCCTTTTTTACCGGTTATCTAACCCATGCACCTGTTTTGTCACGTTAGCTTAAATGGAAAGCATGATCAGATGGTTTATGCAGTTGTACTGCTTATAGGAGGGGCTGATGAGCTTCCCAGTTCCCACATGTCATTAGAATTTTGCTTTACAAACTCATTCAACCATCACTCTTATTGGAGAGGTACTAAAACTTGTGCTGTTACACCATTCAATTTTGTAAATAGAAGTAATAACACATAATTTATAGTGCAAATAGTATTATTGGACCCATTACAAATCCTTATTGCAGGTGTCCTCCAAGAAATGGACACTAAAGAAGGGTACATACCACAGAGTAGATGTAATTTGTAAGTGAGCATGTCTTGGTTATTAACTTACAATCAGATATGGTTTGCGATCGGGAGTTTGATGCAAGTACCTGAAATTCAAATTGGATTAGCAGTTGCGTTTTGGGGATTTCAGTTTTCTTAATGTCAAGTTTCTTCAAAAGATTTCATAATTTAATTGTCTTCTATGGGCGTATATTAGTTGTCAACATAACTCCATGAGTACTTTTATGCTAATATAATTTTTCTTTTTGATCTTTAAAGTGGTGTTGTTTGTGGCTTTTAAAGTTTTGATGACATCTCAGATTTTGTTGTGATAATGTTATAATTTTATTAGATACATGGTGTTAGCTATATTATTATGAACTGTGTGTATAAAGGAATGACAGTTGCATATATATTCAGTTTTAAGCATTGAAATTATAAAGCATGAGTGATCCAGATTTAGTACCTTTTCTCATACAAGTATCTTTATAGATGTAAAGTTTCTTGGTTTATTACTAATGTCTATAATATTCTCATGTTATTGAACTCATGCCGGAAAACTACACCAATCACAGGCCAAGTTCGATTAAAAGGTGAAAATGAGTCCAAAGGATCAACATGGTTGCACGTGCTGCTGATTATATTACAAAAGCTGGTATAATTAATGTATAAATAAGAAGATGCCAACAGTGGCAGCTCTTTCCAAGTAGTGTTGATTCTATTGTTTAATTTGAAGTTATATATATAACTGGATGTTTATATATATATGCCTTTAGTTTGATGTGTTTTAAGATCCGCTGCATTTAAGTTTGGCGGCTGCAGGGGTCCTACGACGGAGAAATGAGTGTTCCTTCAGATTGCCGTTAAACTTTTGGGTAATGGTGGACACACTATTCATATTTAGCAAATTCTTATATTGATAGCTCCGGTTTGTACAGATACTCGGTGTGTTGATTGGTGGCTTTTTTTCTGATTCTGTTGCTGCTTTTTACTCCCAAAATTTGTGGTTTCTTCCTCGTATAACGAACGGTGTAGGTTCATCGATGGTGTACTTCTGTTTATTGCTTATTGTCTTTTGCTCTTCTTTGGTTTTTGTATGTGAAATATGTGATATTTAGTTATATGTTTGGTTTGCAGGATTTCTACCACTTCTGAGATTCGTGTCAAAGATCTGATCTTATTTTGGAATATCTAATCATCCGATTAAGAGCCCGGTGCAATGCACGGGTGAGGTACATTTCTGTTTGTGTCACTGTTCGCAACCCGCTTATCTTAGTTTCCTATGGGTTTATCATATGTGATGTTGCGACATTTGTAGATTATAAAGGTATTATAGTTCTTTTTCTAAACCTTATAATTATTAGGCATGCTGAATTTGAGTTTAAGCTCAATGACATCAACAATTTTGTTCAAGAGATAAGTTTGAGAGTGTTTGTTTCTTAATTTGGAGTTTGCTTTGAACTAAAGTTGTTTATGGACTTTAAATCTTATTGGTGTTATAATAGATGGATGCATTGCAATCAGGTGGTGACTTCATTGTTAAGATTGCAATGAGAGGTAACTACAACACCTCAATATTGGCTTACGGATTGGTGCTTCTTAACAAAAATCTTGAAACTATTTGGTGGAAATATCTATATTGGCTTACAGATTGGTCTCATAAATTTGTATTTCTTTCTTGCAGCCCTAGGTGGCCTTTTGCTCACATGTTAGTCTAACCGACATTTCTTTTACATGGAGGTCCCTTAAAATAGGGTCATTTCGGGCTAACCCACCTATGTATTAAGTCAATTTATTTCAAACACGTGACTAAAATAAAAAGACATGATTGATGTTAAACTCTTGACATATGGTTCTTGAAATAGGACTGCTCGTCGAATTTATGTTCAATGTGATTTAGATTGAATAATTTATTAAAGTATTACTCATGTGTCATTGTTATTTTAATCAGACTAGCCCATACTTTCCTGCAGGTCGAAGTAGTTGGGCTGGATGAAGTGTTGTCACAGGGAGCTTATATGCTTTTGTATTTTGCAGGTACATGTTTATACTTCATTTTTAAAAAAAATTTGTTAAGCTTTGTGCTTAGAATTTTTCCAGAGATTTATGTTGAAATCTGTCAAAAAATGAGATAAAAATGCTTGCTTGACAAAGATATCAACCAGGATAGGTTTGATTATATCTCACGATTATTAAAATAACATTTCAACAAATAGAGTACATAAATAACATTTATACAAAATATTTGATGTTAAAACAAGCTGCAAGATAACTTTTAATATCTTTTTTCAGGTCAAAACAATGCCAGCTTCATTATGCTCTTCTATTCTTGCAGTCTTCACATGTCTCATTGACTTACAGGTCAAAATAACTTCAAGAGATTTGGCAAGCTTAGAAAAGACAAAGGTTTTTAATAGTTACTTGACAATGGATCCAGTTCTTGGTAATACATACAGGTGAAAACCATTTGTACCAGCTCTTGAAGTAGCAGCTTTTGTTAAATTTTGTGTTTACTTTAATGTATGATCAGATCCTTAAATAGATGTCTTTATTTAGATCCACCATACTTTTAGGAGAAAATATTGAAAATGTCATGTGAATTCTATAAATTTTGTGTTTACTTTAATGTATTATCAGATCCTCAAATAGATGTCTTTATTGAACGGCACATTCAAAGATTCCACATTTAAAAGTTCTAATATTATGACCAAGTTGATAGTGTAGTCATTAGTAGCAACTGATGATAAGTGTTAATTACATGATAAGGTGAATTGTTGTTGTAAATGATAATATAGCATCATCGAAACAATGATATTATATATTTTTCATGACCAAAGCTTTGTTTGAGATATGCTAATCATAGAGTATGGATTTTTGAATAAATTCTATTTTGACTTTCAAAAGTTTATTTTTTTTCTTCAGTCTGATAAATAAATTGTTGTTTATATTGAATACATCTTTTGGTGTTTTCAACATATTGAATTTTTTCTTCAAAAAAACACCCAGAAAAAATGTCCCAAACAATAGTCAAAGTTGGTCCGAAAATATGGATATTAAGCACATGTAATGTATGAAGCATTCAAGACACAACCATTAACTAACGTATGAGATCATTAATCCACTTGACTGGACCATATTGAAGTTTAGTAGCACACCAAATTTTGTATGATCGTTATCTTGTTTTATTATCTTCATTTAAGGTAAGGATGGTCTAAAACATTTCTTTTGATATATGTTATTCGGCCTTCAGCCACCCGATTCATGAACGAATACAAGAGACTTCCGATTCAAAGGAATAAATAATATTAATTTTATTCGTTTTTTTATTTGTGTGCTGTGATGTATGTTGTCATCACAGCTGCATCGCGCAGATAGAAAAACGAGTACAACATTGTAAAGTGCCACCATTGTCGCCGCGATGTATATTGTCATGCCGCCATAACGCGCGAACAGAAGACGAATAACACGCTATACAATGTCGTCGCCGCAACACGCGGGCACACGACTAGTATATATA
>JBCNJP010008535.1:0-14349 GCA_039602395.1 Deinandra increscens subsp. villosa
GCAATCATCGAATTACCAAAGTCTACAGTCCCAAGCTTGTTGTGCGGTAGAGTCGACCTTAAGAATAGTGTTGAGGAGGTCGTTGGAGATAGTGCTGTAAATCCACTGGATTACGATGGCGTCTAGACGCGCCCATAACTCGGCATCGGATCCCGTACGTTCGACTGTGAGACCGGATTTTGGTGGAATAATGTGGTCTATAACTTGGAAAGCGCGGCAATGGATCTTGAATAGTTCCGCCCACGAGGTGTATTGACCGCTATCCATCTCGAGAGTAACCGGTACAAAGTTTTTGATGTTTGTAACGGTCACCGCGGGGTGGAGTTGGGAGGAGGAGGAAGAGGCAGAAGCTTTGTCGGTCATGATGAGTTGCGGTGGTGGTAAAAGAGAATGACACGAAGGTAGGAGAAAAGAGGGTGGGCGGCTAGGTTTTTCCGTAAGAACAGCAACTGTGGGGCCCAATTGGGTATACCCAGGTTCACCTTGGTCTTCTCAACCCCCATCCACAGCACAATATTGGACTCAACAACAAAATATTAAAGCTAAAAATTGGCCTACACATGCACCTTGTCCCTACCCCACAACCCAACAACATTCTGGGGGACAAAGGCCCAATAATTCGGCTGGTATACTAGGACCACGACCCAACAACAATTTTCCTCAATCCTATGCTTGCTCAGAGGCTTCCTACACTCCGACTGATCTCGATCAGGCCTTCGCGGCTCTATCTCTTCAACAACAACAGTCGGTCGAATCCCCTTGGATTATGGATAGCGGGGCCACTCAACACATGACGAACAACCAAGGTAATTACTCGTCTTATGTCAATAATGGTATCTTTCGGAATATTATTGTAGGTAATGGCGCACAGATTCCAATCGAAGGCACCGGTGATCAAACCTTACCATCACCCTACCCTCCCCTCCATCTAAAGAACGTCCTTCACGTTCCACATCTTGTTAAACATTTATTATCCGTAAGACGTCTTACCACTGACAATAATTTAACCATTGAATTTGATCCATATGGCTTTGTTTTGAAGGATTTCCAGACCCGGACACCGCTCCTCCGATGCAATAGTGTGGGTGACCTCTATCCACTCACGTTCGAGTCCACTCAAGTCACAAACCCCTCTGCGTTTTCTGCAACAACCCAGGACCTTTGGCACGCTCGCTTGGGACATCCTGGATCTCACATTTTATCTTCTTTGAATAAACATTTGTCTTTTTCTCGTAATGTAATAAAGCACTCGACTAATTCGAGTTGCCAATCTTGTGTGTTGGGCAAAATTACTAGACTGCCATTTAAACTATCTACTACTTTTACCACTTCTCCATTTGAAATAATTCACAGTGATTTATGGACCTCCCCCGTTCCAAGTTCAGGAGGCCATCGTTACTATCTTCTCCTTCTTGATGATTTTTCAAATTTTTTATGGACATTTCCTATTGCCACCAAAAATCAAGTCTTTCCCACCTTTGTCAATTTCCATAAATATGTGAAGACTCAATTTTCAATATCAATTAAAAGCCTTCAATGTGATAATGGTGGAGAATATTCTAATAATGCCTTTAAAAATTTTGCAAATCAACAAGGGATGACCTTCCGTTTTTCTTGTCCTCATACCTCTCCTCAAAACGGAAAGTCCGAGCGTATGATTCGCACCATTAATAACATGATGCGAACTCTCCTCCACCATGCCTCTTTGCCTCTCAATTTTTGGCATCATGCATTAAATCACACAACATATCTACACAATATTCTTCCCTCTCCACCTCTAAATTTTTCATCCCCTACCTTTTTAATTTTTAACCGTCACCCATCCTACACAAACCTCCGAGTTCTCGGTTGTCTTTGCTACCCACTATTTCCACCAAATACCATACACAAGTTGAACCCTCGATCCACTCCATGTGTATTCCTCGGGCATCCGCCTAACCACCGCGGATATATGTGTCTTGATCTCTCCACAAATCGGCTCCTCATTTCTCGTCATGTCATATTTGACGAAACTTCATTTCCCTTTAAAAATATTAATTCCCCTCCTCCCTTATATAACACTCTTGACAATACCCCTCATCCAAGCCTTTGGGAAAACCTCTCCAACAATACTTCATCTCCACAGCCAACTCCCTCACCAACCCAGCCGACCCCACCCAACCCCCCTATAACCCCACCCCACTCTCCCACTCCCCCATCGTCACCCCACTCGCCTACACCCCACTCGCCTGCCCCACAGAATTCTACCACCTTTTCTCCCACCACATCTCAAATACAATCAACCCCAACAACATCTCCAATCCCCGTACCACCTCCGTTACCACCTCCGCCCCATTTCCCAAGTCGCACAATTCATACAAGGAGCATGTCCGGAATATCAAAACCAAAACAACCCTTTAACCTTCACGCCTCCGTTCCTCTCTCACCCATTCCCCGAAACCCCATCGATGCCCTCAAAAAACCGGATTGGAATCACGCTATGCTCGATGAATTCCGTGCCCTTATCGATAATAAGACTTGGGTATTAGTACCTCGGTCACCAAACATGAATATAGTGCGAAGTATGTGGGTCTTTAAACACAAAATGAAGTCGGATGGTACTTTGGAGCGTTACAAAGCAAGGCTAGTTTGTGATGGTCGATCTCAACAAATCGGAATTGATTGTGGGGAAACTTTTAGCCTGGTGGTCAAACCCACAACAATAAGAACCGTTCTTACATTGGCTCTCAATAACAATTGGCAAATTCACCAACTCGATGTAAAGAACGCGTTCCTCCACGGGTCCCTAAACGAAACCGTTTATATGCATCAACCACCCGGGTTTCGCAACCACAAATTCCCGGATCATGTATGTCTCCTACAACGATCTCTTTATGGTCTCAAACAAGCACCCCGGGCTTGGTACAAACGGTTCGCGGATTATGTGGCTAAACTTGGGTTTTCGAACAGTAGATGTGACAATTCATTATTCATATATCGGCACGGGAGCGACACCGCGTATCTTCTACTTTATGTAGATGATATTATTTTAGTCACCTCTTCATCCGAACTTCGTCGTAAAATAATGGCACTATTAGCGGCAGAATTTTCGATGAAAGATTTGGGTAACTTGAATTTCTTTCTGGGGATCTCTGTTGTGCGACCAAACCCTCATACAATAGTACTCACACAACACAAGTATGCGATGGAAATTTTGGAAAAGGCAGGTCTATCTAATTGCAATTCGGCGGCGACTCCCGTAGATACAAATGGGAAATTAAGCACGAATTCAGGAACACTCATCGATAATCCCACCGAATACCGACAACTTGTGGGGGCCCTGCAATACTTGACCATCACTCGTCCGGATATAAGTTATGCCGTGCAACAAGTATGCATGCACATGCATGCACCACGGACGTCTCACATGCTAGCACTCAAAAGAATTCTCCGATACATACGCGGGACTAGCACATTTGGGCTCACTCTACAACGGTCCAACGCCCATGTTATCACCGCATATACCGATGCGGATTGGGCCGGTTGTCCGGACACTCGACGGTCAACATCCGGGTATGCCGTGTATTTAGGCGACAACCTTTTATCATGGTCATCCAAGAGGCAACCAACACTTTCACGTTCAAGCGCCGAGGCCGAATATCGCGTTGTCGCCAATGTCGTGTCCGAAACATGCTGGATTCGTAATCTTCTTTGTGAGTTGGGTGCACCGCCATCCAAAGCCACTTTGGTTTACTGCGACAATATCAGTGCCGTATACCTCTCCACAAATCCCGTGCAACACCAACGCACAAAGCATATAGAGATCGACATCCACTTCATCCGTGAACTAGTCGCCAAAGGGGACGTTCGAGTATTACATGTGCCTTCCCGCTATCAAATAGCGGACATTTTTACAAAAGGACTACCAAAGATACTGTTCGATGACTTCCGATCCAGTCTCAACATCCGAGATCCTACCGTTTCGACTGCGGGGGTGTATTAGCGGATCATTTACCATCATTGTTATTTAATGTATTATAGTTGTCACTTTATGTATTATAGTTGTCACTAGCTGTCAATTACCAAAGATAGGCAAAGTCCTCTTGTAATCGGTTCTATATATGTACGTGAGTAAAGGAATGAAAGCCATGCAAGACAATTCATTTTACACTTTCATCCCCAGTCTAGAAGGTTCTGCTCGTTTTTTGATCGATTTTTATCCGGTGGGCATCTACCCGTGATAAGTTCGTAAATGAAGACCCCATATGTTACATGGATGTTTGATAAAAGAGGGGTATGTTCTTTAACGTGAACATCGACACCCTATTCGCAGAACCGCTGACCAACTTATCTAGAGAATGACTCGGAAGATAAGTCCAAGTTTGATGAAGAATGAATCGATTTCGATGAAGATGAATGTTTACTGGTACACAAAGCCTTTAATGGCATGATTAATCAAGAATACAAATAAGAGGCTGATAATAATGAAGAACATCCAATCGTTGCTTTAGCTATTTTTGTTGAAATTTTAAAGGGTGAAAGAGTGGGCGATGGTGGACCAATGGTTGTCATATACGACCATTGCGTGCTTAAAAAGATGCAAACCTAACAAATAATGTCTAATGCGCACTCATCTCACGTTAGGTTTGGACTCCCTCTCCTTCTACATTCCTCGACCATTTGATTTTAACCGTTTTTTAGAAATAGTTTACCTTCATAACCCATTTTAAAAAAAAAATATTAAACAGACACCTCATTTTAACAAACGAAGACGAACAAGAAAATCCGATCCTTAAAGTATCTATGTCCATCCGTTTATAGTGAAACATGCTTGACCAGCCGCTCGACCGCGACCCACCCAATCTAGAGCATTTAATATACTTGCATGAATCTCTCTGCGTAGTCTAGTTGGCATAATATCACGGCATGGACATTGCTCATGCATTGGCGAATGTTAGTTGAAACTAGGGGGGGGGGACCGCCCCCCGGTTTTTTTCGGCCGTAGTGCTAATTTTTGCGATTTTTGATTTTTTTTATATATACTGAGAAACGCCCCCCCCCCCCCCCCCCCCCGGATTAGGATCCATGACTCTTCGCCCCCTCAAACTTTTCGCCTAAGCTTCGCTAGTGTGCTCATGTATACGTGAAACCCCTATGTGGCTATGTGGTAGATGTCCATGGAGATCTTCACGTAGGAATTGTGGCGTGAAAAATGGATCGAGTATCCATTGTGATCCATCTAGATTGTGACACCTCACCTACTATTTTAATATATTTAATTTAAATATTTATTTAGATTGAAATCAGGTTTTTCTTAATAAACTTTTAAATGCTAACTTTAAAAAAAAGTCGAAGTCTTCTTCACTTTTATTTTCTGAACACAGCAGTATAAGTTTGAACGAAAACGTACTAGTTTTTTAACGAGTCAGACTTGGCTACAACGTATGAGGAAATTGACGAGGATCAAAAACGGGCTAATCGTCAGGAAATACGAGATCTAGATATCCATAACCAACTTAAGGCAGATTTAATTGCATTACATTATCGATGTATACGAGCAGAATTAATGTACAACCAACAGATGCAACACGAAGACCAATGTACAACACACAATGCAGCATGGATAGACTCATTTAACTTCGTGTATTGAACACAGGCTACACAAGTTTACTTTACTTGCTTCCACAACACATAGAAACCTACAGAGTTTAACGAATCACCTTTTTCTACACCGATCGATAAGAGTGTCATCTGTTACCAATACCATACGCTGCAAAACTCGTTCCCCGTTGTCAAGAATCAGCAAAATGTTGATATACTTCGACGACGGATTCAAGAACAACAACCATAATCTACAGTATCTTGACTTTTCATAGGACACCCCTTTCAACTTTAGTTGTGGCGTGACTTGCATCCTCAAACGTCTTTTTACCATGCATGGTGGTATCCACGAAGACTTTTTGCGGCCTGATAGCAGCCACCGGGGTCGTACTCCCGTGTACTGCAATACTTTTGTGTGTGACTGGCCTCCAATGAGTTGGTTAACCATTTCTAGGACCTCACTCATCTTGGGTCTTGATTCCGAGTTTCTAGACAAACATCTATTGGCTATAAGTGACAACCTTTGTGCTGATTTCAGTGAGTATTTACCCTTGAGTCGTCTATCTATGATGACCCGAAACATTTTGGAATCTAGGTACGGTTTCACCCAGTCTAGAAGGTTCTGCTCGTTCTTGGGTCGGTCTTTATCCAGTGGGCGCCTACCCGTGATAAGTTCATAAATAAAGACCCCGTAGCTCCATACATCACTCTTGGATGTAAGATGACCGGTTTGGATGTATTATGGAGCCGCGTATCCCATGGTTCCTACTACCTAATAACAATATGTCTGTTGAACAAAATCAAACAAACAAAAGTACTCAATAAAATCTCACTCATAACAAATATAGCAATGAAAATCAGAGCGAACAAACAAAATATTTTTTTTTTAAAAAAAAAGGAAACCCTAATGACCCATCTCACATATAACTGATACAATTCGAAATTTCCTATAAGAATGAATACAAATTAGGGCTTTTTAGTTTTTATAATGAACATGTAATAAAGCATGCTCAATTGCAATTAAAGTATAGCTATAATCAAATTAGGGCTTAAAAACCCTAGATTTTTCCCTATATCACATAATCAAGAATCTAACACAACTTTCCATAACAAAGATTCAAAATTTGCAAGAAATATAAAGAACCCAGATAGTTCAATTGCAGTTAAAGTATAGCTATAATCTAATTAGGGCTTTAAAACCCTAGATTTTTCCCAATATCACATAATCAACAATCCAACACAACTTTCCATAACAAAGATTCAAAATTTGCAAGAAATATAAAGAACCCAGATAGTTCAATTGCAATTAAAGTATAACTATAATCAAATTAGTGCTTAAAAACCCTAGATTTTCCCCAATATCACATAATCAAGAATCCAACACAATTTTCCACAACAAAGATTCAAACTTTACAAGAAATTTAAAGAACCCAGATTGAATAAGCCATAAATCAAGAAACCAGTCATACAAAAGTGAAGAAAAGTAAGAAATTGAAGAAAATCACGCACCTTTTCAGCTCAAAATCAACCTGCTTGCAGAAGATCAAATTACCCCCAATTTGGAAACGAAAAAGAGGCACATCATAATGAAGTAACCAGATAAGGAAAGGTGAAGCACTCACTGCAAAAAGACGCGAAAGAAGGCATTTTAGCACATGATTGAGGAGGAGGATGATCTGGTTTTAGTTAAGACGTGTGAGATGGGTTTTCATAAGTTGGAATATAAAAACGCCGATTGCTGAGACTTGCGTGATCGAAGACATTTGAAGTCAACAGTGGAGAAATGAGGGCAGAAAGACAAATATAAAAAGATATAAAGATGTAACAAATGTATGAAGGATTTTCTAGAAACTTAATACCTAACTACTAACAAGGGGGCGAGATGGTGATTCGTTCGTGCTTTGTGTCAGACTAGTCATTTATCCGTCAGTTTAAATAATAAATGTTTTAATTTGGTCAAGATATAAAATTATAAAAAAGTTATGGCCAAAGTCATAAACTCTAAAAATAATAGTAAAAAACAAAGTAGAAAAGTTAAGGCGTTTTAATGTAGTCAAAATATAAAACTATAAAAAAAAGTCGTGGCCAAAGTCAAAAACTCTAAAAGTACACTAAAAACGAAAGTAGAAAAATTAAAGAGTATAAAATGCAAAAGCCTAAAAGAGGGAAACTGAGACCTCTTGGTTGGCAAGCATACTAAGGGTGGGGGGTATGGTTGGTGTTGAAGACTTAAGGCTCAAATCATTAACCAATAAACTTGTGGCAAGTAGGAAAGAGAAAAAATAAGTCTCAAAGCTCCAAAAGTTTCAAAAAACAGGGGGTATGGTGGAAAAGCTTCGAAATGAAGCCTCAAGCTTCAAAATATTGAATTGGCACACAAAATATCTCGGCTTCCATCGGCTATATATAGCTGCAAGGCTCAAAAAAAGAAGTTGCAAGGGAGGAGCTGCAAATGGGGGTGTGGTAGCCTCGGAGAAGTCGTGAAACCGCAAAGAGCAAGGGGGTGGAGCCGCAACCATACCCCCCCCCCTCGTTTCAAAGGGTACATATACGTAAGTACGTTGTATGTTTTGGAGTGTTTATTTGAGTTCAAAAGCACTTTTGTAACATCCCGGTTTTTAACTTGGGTATATATGTTAAGTTTCATGTTAAAATGTTTCATGTGATAATTTAAAACCCCTAACTTGGTTAGTAGTTGATATTGTATAAGAATGTTTGGCCTTAATGTGTTAATATGGAGTTTGGTAATTATATACCAAACACTTAAAAGTCCAGGGGTTAATTGTGTCAATTGAGTAAAACTAATAAAGTTAAAAGCTGGAAAACTTTGGGGAGGTCGTCATTCTCTCCAGGAGAACGACCCAGCTGTAACACCTGTGTCCGACCCAATTACAAAACCCGCCCCAAATTTGAACTTGTCACGCAAATCGAATTTTAATTTAACGATTATCGAAAGAACTTGTCTAAAATGTACAATTAAATTATGTTCGGGATATTCGATAATCATTTTTGAAAACAAAATAATAAAATTACAAGGTTTTAGGTTAAACAATTTGATTAAAACGAAAATAAACCAATTTTTGGTTTTTACGCGATTTCGGTATTAGATTTATCGTTTACCGGGAATCTCGGGATTTATATCTTAAAATATATAATTTTAAATGTCCTACAATCATTTTATAACATTAAAAACCAATTGGTTAAGTTTTGGATCAATTTTGTTAATTATTTCGCAAATAAATGAATTTATCGTTTTTCGTGCAAAACCGTTAATAACCGGGAATCATGTAAATTTCAAAATCATATTTTTATGTTCCTTAGTGTTTTATAATGTTATTATAAGTTGCTCGTAAAATTTTAGAGGTTATCGAGTTAAAACGAGTAGCGAACGATTAAAAAGAAAAAAAATATATAAAAATCAAAATCTGGCCACCCCCCCCCCCTCGCGTATCGCGAGGGGGTATGCCCATATTGGCGCGATACGCGAGCTCCCCCTGTCGGGCAGATTTGAGATCAGATCAAAATACAGCCACGTATCCACGTATTTCATTCTTGTGCTCCACGATTAACCAAATTACGTGTCGTTTTCGGCCGAATGGTCACCATAGCACGCGTCTACACTCAGTTCCGCATCAAACCCCTATAAATCCATGCCCAGATCGTTGTTTGATCCTCACCAATTCTTCAAAACAACACTAAAAAACCCTTAAAAACGTCCGAACCTTGCTCCTTCAAATTCTCTCAAACGGTGAAAGATTTGAATCCGAATTTCTGCAGTCAAGCTCCTCTAGGTATGATCTAAAATAACCTCTTTCAGTTTTGGCTAATTCGATCTCTAAGTATGATTTTTAAAAGTGCATAAAATCTAGGGTTCTTGAGCTTGTTTTGTCAAAATTGGGTGATCGGGTTGGAATTAGGGTCTGAATTTTTGTAGGTAATCCTAAAATAATGTGTTTTAAGAAAAAATTAAGTTAGTTCAAGTTTTGGAAAGGTTTGGTATTTTATCTAAAATTCGGTCAAAATTAAGGTTTTCACGTCGTTGTTCTGCCCAAATTGAGTAAACGATGTTGAATTAGGGTTTACTATTTTGAGGAATATTATAATATATCATAATGAATAAAACCCTAATTTTTTACAATTCTATAAATTGTTTTGGTATTTATTTAATAAATACGTCAAAATTAGGGTTTTCACGACGTTACTTTGCCAAAATTGAACAAACGGGTTAAATCTAGGGCCAATCCTTTAAAATATATTATAAAATAATATTTTAAGTAAAAGCCCTAATTTTACTTAATTTTATAAAATATTTTGCTATTTATTCGATAATTATTTCAAAATTAGGGTTTGAAATATGATTATTAAATATCAAACAAACCGAAAGGTGTTGAAACTTGATTTTTGATCTTAGAACATATTTATATATATATATATATATAATGAGTGTATATGAGTTCAAAAGTGATAATTGATTTAATTATTAAGTAAATTGACAAAACCCTAATTTATCGATAAAAGGGGCAAAATAGTCTTTTAATCAAGTAAGACCTAACACTCCTTAAGTTCCTCGTGTCTTTAGAACTATAATAATTATAATTCCCTATATTCATTAAGCATGTTCGTTTTATTAGGATAATCTTCAGATTATTATCTCTCGTGATTGGTTCTATCTCTTGTTTCCGATCTACTTATCAGGTGAGTATTCACTACATCCCCCTTTCTTTTAAAATGGAATATGACTATTCAATTCGTATTATCATTACTAATGGTGATTCATTTGAATGATAATCCGACTTGTGAGAAATCATACCTCCATATCTTTTAACCTTTTTGGGGTGTAACATGTATCTTTACTCAAAATCATTTCCCTAAACATTATGCGATTATGTGTTAATTGGATGAACTCTATGTGGAATTATTATGGAAATCCCTGTATGTTAGTCTGCCAGTCACCCTCTATACGAGGAAATTATGATGTGAAGTCAAAAGTAATTGAAGTCAAAAGTAATTGAAGGTTTGATATATTTATTTGTTTCATTATTTGACTGACTGTATATACATGAATGTATCTCTTATCACGTATATCGCATGTGTTAAAAATATGTTTTATAAACTTGTGTTTACTCACCAACTACTTTTGTAGTTGACACTTGATTTTATACATATTGCAGGAATTTATACTAGAGCTTTGATATGATCACGCTAGGATTGTTGGACCTAGATTAAGGACTTAAAATGAGGTTAACTCCTTTAAACACTTCAATTGTGACAACTGGTAATTTCCAGGTTAACTCCAATAGTAACTTTCGTTATCTTATTTAACAAAAATAGTTAACGTTACATGTCATGATGTGACAATCCGATCTATTAGTTATGTTCCTCATTTAAACTAAAATGTTATAAATGTTATGTGAACTTTTATGTGATTGACTCATGTTGACCGTAGCATTTGGGTTTTGTGTAATTAACCATCACTATACGAGCATGCACTTGAGTCTATATGTTTTATAATCTATGATTTCATGTGAATTACACTTTGTCATTTTATGTGACAATGTGTCACGTAGTTACACGTAACGTTTCTATGATTTTATATGAATTATACACATACAACTATGATTTCGTATTTATCATTTTATGTGAACTCAATATATATTAGTGAGTTTATATATATGATTTTGTTAAACTATGTCAATAAGAACCATAGTAGTGTTTTAAACGTATGAAACTATGGGTTTACCTTTTGTAAAGCTATGTATAGCTTTAAACAAATGAAAATTTTCTGGGACCGAAATTTCCACGTTACCAAAACGTTATGTTTTACCTAAAAATGTGTATGGGTGTTACAACGTTTTTGGTAAAAGTGTTTATTGGCTTATTACTTTTTGAAAATAAATTTAAAAAATATATATTTGGATTAGCTTTTGTGGTGTGAAAAGTAGCTTATATGTGTAAAATAACAAAAAATGACATTCTTTATGTATCAATTAGGTAGGTCATGAGTTATAGTGGGGTAGTATGGTAATTTTATTGTCTAAAAGCTAAATAAAGTTTTGAAAATCTAAGGCCTTGTTTGGTTCACATATTCCATGGGATTTTAGATGGAATTAGAATTGATTCTTAGAAAATTTGTGTTTGATTGGGAGAAAGTGAAAATGAATTGGAATTGCTTCCTCCAACTGATGGAATTTAAGAATCCTTCGCTTAGGTGATGGAATGTCCAGACTTGTGATGGAATTTATAAATTTTACCAAAACACCATTTCTTGTTAAATCGCTGATCTTCTCTTTCGTTCTCATACATCTTAAACATCAAGCCTAAAATGTACCACCATGAATTAATTCTAACATTCCAATTTCTAGAATCGACACCAATGATTTATTCACACGGTATCCAAATTTTAAGGGCAATATCCAAAAATGGAACCGATGAACCAAACTTGAAGAGCACCATCCAATCGAGAGTATGAAGGTGTTACAATGAAGTATTTGCCAGTGAAATGCGATTTATTAATAGAACCATTAAAAGATAAAATTTTGATTGATGGCCACTCATTCGTTCCATGAAAAATCGATGATATCATTAGAACGAAAAATCAATTACTGGAAATCGATTGAGGTTTAAAACCCAGAACATCGCTCATGCAACCTAACGAAGATGAAGAGTGAACCTGAAGATGATGAAGAGTGAACCTAAAGATGATGAAGGTAGAACTTGAAGAAGATGAAGATCGGACCTAAAGATGATGAAAATCGAACCTAACGAAGATGAAGATCGAACTTGAAGATAATGAAAAGTCGAACTACGATGTTGCCTAAATCTGAAGATGGCGGAGACGATCGAAGATGGAGACCTGCAAATCGATTTGGGACAAACTTCAAAGAGAAAGGAAATGGGTTAGATAAAAGGGATGGGTAGTTTTGTAATTTAACCATAAACACATTCCAATCCCTTTGATAATTTAACAAACCAACACACCAAATAATTTTCATCCGAATTAATTCCGTTTTCATCAAATTCCAATTCAAATTTAAACTTCAATTCCTATAAAAAGTATTCCGTAAACCAAACAAAGTATAATCTCATTTTTACTCCTTCTTTAAAAGTTTCCAAACAATATTTTTAGTTTGAAAAACTAGTAAGAGTAAATTGCACGGAAAGTCCCTGTGGTTTACAAAATTTTTAAAAAAGTCCTTAACGTTTGGAAATTGCAAAAATAGTCCTCAACGTTTCATTTTCCTCTCACCGGAAGTCCTTGCCCTAAACGTACGTTATAAATTAACGTTAATAGGGTCACGTGCAAAAAGCGTGAGGAGCAAATCAGTCTTTTCCCTTAAGAAGATATAATACCTATATATTACCACACCCCCGTCCATCTCTCTCTCCGGTTCTTTTCCAACGCCATCATCAACGACCTCTGTCATCTTCATCCTGCTCCGAATCAATGGTCGTCTGCTACTGTCGCCATGAAGCTACCATTCGAACCAGTTGGACGGAACTGAACCCCGACCGTCGCTTATACTATTGTGCTTTAATGGTATTTTTCTCAACTGTTTTTATCTAATACCTATTTAATGGTTTGATGGGATACCTCGTGCATGATTATTCGATTGTATACAGGAGGGGAATTGTGGCTTTTTCGGATGGGTGGATCCACCAATGTGTGCTCGTTCTTCAGAGGTGATCCCTGGACTATTGAGATCAAAGAATCTCCTTAAGAAAGATGTGAAGAAGCTGAAGGGGCAACTGGATAGGAAGAATGCTATGATCAAGATGTTGTTTGTGATGCTTGTTTGTTTGTTTGTTGTGTATCTGTTCAACTAGGGTTTGGCTTAGCGAATGATGTTGTAATGTAGTAGCGGCAATGTAGTAGAACTTCTCTTTAGTTGTCACAAGGCATAATTTTGTCCTCTTTTGGGATGTAATCCACCTAATGTGATGAATGAAAATGTATTTTTGTGGCAAATGGTTGAAATTCTTGGGTCAACTGATGTGCAATTGATGCTTGGGTTAACGGATTTGCAATTGGTTCAAATGAAATGGTTGAAATGTTTGGTCCAACTGGTTGTGTCAAACAATTACCATATGGTATTGTGAACCATACAGGTGAAATGGTTGTGTTGAACTGATGTGTAATTGCCAAATTGGTCAAAGACAATCAACAAAATGGACAAATCACACAATTGGGTACCAAATTGGTTAGCAAATCAACCAAATTGGTTGTTCAAATCAACGGAATGGACAAAGAGAAGTAACAAGTTCTTAAACACACCATACAGAAGTAGCAATACAATTGTCTTAAACACACCAAATCAAATTTTGCAGTATTAAACTGAATATATCCATTACCAAATAAGTAGCATCCAAATTGTCTTAAACACACCATAGAGAAGTAACAAGTTCATAAAACATTACATAAACAAAACAAACATAAACCAAACAGAATGACAGCAGTGTCACTGAAGGTTGGCTCAACTTGGACCAGGTCTAGCCCTGCAGGACCTCTTGTTGTGGCTAGTTCTATGACAAATGGAGCATTTGAGTGATTTACCCAACCTTGACAGCTTGAACCCTTTTACAAATGCAGTGCCATCCATCTCAGTCTGATCCTTCCTCCTCTTTTTCTTTGGTCTTCCAATTGGTGTGTGATAAACAAGTGGTTTGAGATAAGTTGGACATTGAGACTTTGGCCACATCGTAGGGCCATTAATTGGCCCAATCTTGAAGGAGTACACTTGCTTCCATGTGTCTAACCAGTAACAAGGATGA
>JBCNJP010008536.1:0-39393 GCA_039602395.1 Deinandra increscens subsp. villosa
AGCTTATATAATGAAGATTTCCCTAACGAGACGTTTACTCTATCGGATTGTATAACTGTTGACCCGTTCATTTCGATATCTTACGCGAATTCCTTGCCAATTCCTGTAAAGTACACTATATATTTCTCTCTGAATTTTATACTATCCATTAAGTTATTTGCATCCTCTTTGCTGGTATCTTCACCAGTGCCAGTTTAAATTCACATGTCATTCTTGGGATGTGTAGTTGCGACTATCATAAGCTTGTTATCCCATCGCTTACTCGAATTCACGAACTAAGTCGTTGGCGCTTTTCCTCTATTAGCTAATATGAATTGCTTGATGTCATGCGTAATCCTGCAGATGACTTTTCAATATTCGGTAATTCATAGTTACACTTTTATTTTATTGGATCTTCACTCTAAATTTTTTGATTCTCTAGCAAGGTAATGTGCATGATGATATGTTATATGATACTGAACCCCAACTTGAATTTGAACCTAATTGTCTATGTGATTTCTTGAATAATTATTAACAGAATTGAGTAATTATTTTCCAAAACAAACTGCTATGTGTTACCTTTAAATGGAAATGGGCTCTTGGTTGGATTTCTCTTTAGACCTCAGTCCTTTTGTCACAAAATCAGTGTGTTACCAGTTATATTTTAGTATGTGAGTAACTGTTTAACCATTTTAACCATATAAATAGTTTGTTTACTTTTGATCTTCTCATGAGAAATGTTTATAAATCATACGTGTTTAGGCATGCTAAATTTGAGAATTTAATCCTATGTTAGGATATAGAAACTGATTAATTATCGAAGCGTTGGTTTAAACATAAATTGCATAGATTTGCATGATTAGTTATGTGTATGAAACCTGTTAGGAACCATAAAAATGACATGTTCTGAATGTATTAACTTGATTGAGTATAAAACCATACACCATACAAGGTCCTAAGTCTCCTACCTTGGTGGGAATGCCAAGACTGTGTGAAGTTGGCCCCGTCAACTTTGCATCGTATGGGTTGTGTTGGTTAGTTTATGAACTTATATGCTAGAGATATGCGATATTAGAGTCGTATGCTAGTATATAAGGTGTTGGGAAAATTATATGCATTATATGTAAAAACCTTCATGATAAATTGCATGCTGGTACGCTTTGACCGCATCAACCTTTAAAAGGAATATTCGTAAAAACGTGTATGCTATCCGAACAGTTATTGCATGAAATATTAATTTCGAATTTCATTGTATTTATAAATCATGTGAACTTAATTGGTCATAACTCCATAAAGTACTAAATCAATCAATAAGTCCTCGTGTTAACTTGATCAGTCTTAAGTCATTATGTGTTACTTGCTAATTGTTAGGCAAATTCAGATCTTTGCGTATTTTTTACAATGAGTCTATTGACAAACACTAATTGACTTGACACACACAACTTCCTCATACACATATTCCTTTCTCTTCGACTCATTCGGGTTATTAGCGGATGCGAATGCCTCAACCGAAAACCAAACATGAAATTAAAATCTCACATCCAGCATTGGGTACAATAGTCGCAGGCTACACGGACATATTATGGTCTCTTCTTCGCATTGAAATTTGTTTTTTATATACTTATGTTATCTGGTCACTCTGTTTTTCCTTATCACTCAACACAATTCCTGTAATATGGTTGTTCAACTCTTCTCGTAGGAGATTGCGTGATAAGAAAATCATTTCCTATACTTTCGTTTCGAATTCATTTTGAAAACCTTTAAACATTTGACATCTCCTCAACATTGGGTACACATTCTTGATCATAACATCAATACAATACTGTCAACTTGACTCTTCAAATAATTGTCACTGATTTAAATTTCGGGACGAAATTCTTTCAACAAGGGGATGATGTAAAGACCGAGAAAATTTTATTTATTGTGACCAGCTTGTTAACCACGTTATTCAATTTTCGGGATGAAAATTCTTCATTAAGGGGATACTGTGACATTTAAATAAACTCTTATAAACTTATACTGTTATAAATGTCGTGTTAACATTTATGTGTTGAATTGTGTTGACCTTAGCATCTAGGGTTTGTGTAACCATCACTACACGAGCATGCACTTAAGTTTAGACGTTTTATATTCTATTATTTTATGTAAATCATATGTCATGATTTTATGTAAACGTTTTGTCATTTTATGTGGCAATTGAGCTTATTATTCTATGTAATATGTTTATATACATATTTTCACATGTTATTCCATGATTTTATGTGACAATGCGTCACGTGATATTACTTAACGTTTCAATTATTTTATGTGAGTCTATACGTATCGTTAGTCAAATATATATATATATATATATATATATATATATATATATATACACATACATGAGATTACATTCATGATTTTATGTGGATAATCAAAGATTATATTTTATAAATGTCGTACGTTATACATTACTCCCACGTATTCACTTGTTAAAGTCATCCTCTGTTAACTCCGTTTGAGTTCATTAGAGATTTATAAACCTCGAGGGACTAATCTTGCCACTTTCTAAACTTGTTTTATAATTAATCAAACTAGAGGGACTACTCATGTGATTGCAGAAACTTGATCTCCTATTATGTAAGGTGGCCAGGGACTAATCTTGCCAAATTAGCAATCTTGAATTAAGAGAACTTTTGTAACCGTCCATCCATCGATCCATTCGTCGGCGTCAATACTAATCAATTTCTGTCGGCTATCGGCAATGATCGGTCAAGCATCAAGAGTTATGAACCATCGACTTAGTTTCATCCCGTCAGTTGGCACATCACAACCCTTTCTCCCTCTCGTTTCCTTTCTAGCCGACGCCAAGAAAACACCCCCATCGGAGCCAAGATTTCCGGTTAAAAACCACCACTATAACACCTTGTGACGATCACCATTCGCTGTCGAGCAACTGGAAGGAATTCGAGGAGCAAATCGTGACAGCGATCGAAGTGTCGTGTTCATGTTTCGGGTCGGTTTCGACGTCAAAAACACCTCGCAATCTATCTCCGACTTGAGGTAATCAATCTATTATGTTTTTGTTGCTTTCTATTCATACGCTTTCACTTTCATGTTTTTCCGGCGACTGGAAAATAGTTCCGGCGAGATTAGGTCAAAGAGGAAGAAGGTGACGCGCGCAGTTAAAGTTTATTCTTATTTGTTTTTTGTTTTGATTTCAACTTGGAGACTTGTTCCAGTGGTTACACCTGCGCATTATATGGTAGTGGTCGTGGGTTCAAGACTCGGCCTCAACATTCTTTTTCTTGTTTTTCTGTAATCATGATCCAACTCCCCTGTTTACACAAAATCATTTCTGTCGGGCCAGTTAACAAGTTCATTCACCAGCCCAGTGGCTATGGCGTTATGGTGTGAATGGGAGGTCACGGGTTCGAACCCGATGACCTTCGGCTTTCAGAGTTTTGTGTTAAATTTTTTTTTGTTTCAAGGACTTGTTTAGCCTAACAACCTATCATCGATTGTCGTTTATGTTATCTTGAACCATAGGAACCCTCGTAAAACTATCTCGTTGGTTATATAATATGATTATCATATAAATATATATATTTTTAATAAGAATAATATAAAGGATGTGTATTTAGAAAAGAACGAATAAATACACGTATGAGGAAAATATTAAAAAAAACGTTTATATAACCCTTATATTTATATAAAAATCTACATATACGAATAATATATTTTGTCGTATCGTGCGATATAAACCTTTTAAACGTTAGTATTATACATATTTATAGAAATATATAAAAATATATACAAACATATAAGTACATTTGAGTACAAATTGTTGGTATAACTGTATATTTGGTTATGTGTATATTTAAATATATATACACATTTTACTATTTGATTTCATAAACGTATGTTATTGATTGATAATCGACATTCTTAATCGTTATGATTTTGACTATATGTCTTCCTCGACTCGTTTTGGACTTCTTATCTTCGTCATGTCATAGTTGACGTCGTCTATCTTTCACCATTTGTCTAAACTTAATCATTACAATTAAACACACACGATGGTGAATCTTCCTAGACTTCACCTATGACACATAACAGTGTGAGTGTTGACTGTGTTGACTAACCGTCCCAACAAAGCACGGACAATAGACAAGTGGACTCGAATACACATTGGTGATTGATTTAGGTTTTCTAATATGTATCCTAACATGTATATAACATATACAACACATTGTACAATGATAAACATAGCGCGTAACAATTACTTATGACACTATCATGCGTATACGATGTACGATCGACGGGGCAATCGTACAAAGTCTTGTCATTCGTACCGAGGTAGGAGACTTAGGACTTGTACACTCGTATAACTCATAATTTATTTGACTTATCTCATGCAAACACCTAGCCAAGTAATCACATGCCAATATTCATGCATTTCCACAATTTATTTATTTACCGATAAATATATATTTATCACATGTAGACTAAATCCATGTTTACACAACATCATCATCTCATGCAAGTCACATAGATCATCATTTAGCATATATCAAACCATATCATAAATTCCTAGCCACATGCATGTAAGCTAACTTGCCCTAATCAGCCATTTTCACCATATTTTCATGTAAATATTTTTTATAAAATTAACCACATGCTATTGATCATCAAGTTTACAACTTTATACATCCTCATGCATCCAATAACCTAGACTACATACTCACAAAGTAGATCTAACACAAATCATATGCCTTTATTCAAGATCTTGCATGCATGGTAACCGAAATCAAGTTTTCATCATGGATCTTACACAAAGTCAACAACTTTATACATCATCAACCCTAGATCTATCATTAGCAAGTCACATACACACCTTATCGGGGAAGCACCGAGTGGAACTTCTCTCTGAGGGCGATTTGGGCGACTAGGGTTACTTCACCGTAATTCTCTTCTCCGGCAACTTCTTACCGGATTCTCTATTTTCCGTCTTCTCTTTTCGGCTATCCAAGTTTGGTATAACGATCTGTGATCGGTAATTGGTTGATTCAAGTTGCATCTGCATAAGATCCTTGAATTAGCTTACTATCGTAACGAATCTGTTAGTCGAATTCTGGATCTTTCGATTAGGGTTTGCTCGTTCCGGGAATTCTACTAAGCCCTCGTTGGTGTATAACAATCTGTTTCTGGCATTGGGTTAGTCTAAGTCGCATCTGAAGAAGATCCTTTGACTGATTCATTGCTTGGGAACGTATTCGTTAGCGCTGGTACGTGGGGTGAACTAGGGTTCCGACGGTGGTTCAATTCTCTGCATGGCGAGTAATACGCCGGGTCTCCCAGCCGATGGTAAGGCTGCAACTGTCCCGTTTAGCCGGTTGAAGAATATTGATGGTAAACCGATTAATAAATGTGGAAATCTGAAGAACAACTCGGATCTTACCAAGGGTGACAAGGTTAAGATGGGGGGGTCTCAATCGAATGATCACGAGGTAAAATCTCAGGGGGAGAAGGTGGTATTTCCTACACAAATTGATCATGATAAAAGCGTGGCTACTGCTCCGACTGATCCGTTGTCAGCTGCACATCCGACCAATTCGACAACCTCTGAACAATCGCCAAAATCATATGCTGCTTCGGTCATGGGAGGTATGAACAAAAAAACTGTTAATTTTCGTGCTCTTCAATCGAATGTCATTAGAGATGGTGCAGACATTGTTCTTTCAAAAGATTTGGTTCGTATTGTGCATGAAAAGCTTTCATTTACTTTGTTTGGATATTTTCTTGGAGATCGAATTGCATTCCCCGTTGTTGAGTATTATGTTAAGCAAGCATGGAAAAAGTTTGGTCTTGCAAAGGTTATGATGAATGCTACGGGTTTCTTTTTCTTCAAATTTTCAACTGAGAGAGGTATGTTGGACGCTATGGAGGGAGGTCCTTGGTTAATAAAAAAACCGTCCTATGTTCCTTAACATTTGGACACCTACTACACAATTAAAAAAGGATGATATCAAAAGTGTGGCGGTTTGGGTGAAACTTTATGATGTTCCTCTAGCTGCGTTTACCGATGACGGGCTAAGTTTGATTGCAACTAAGGTTGGAATGCCTAAAATGCTTGACTCATTAACAGCCTCGATTCGATGTGTTTAACCAGTTGGGGAAGGAGTAGTTTTGCGAGAGCCCTCATAGAGATCTCTGCTGATCAAGATTTTGTTCAGAATGTTCGGATTGCTATTCCAAATATAGAGGGTGACTCGTTTATCACCGAAACCAATGGGGTAGAGTATGAGTGGCAACCCCCACGTTGTAAGCATTGTTGTGTCTATGGGCACTATTCGAATGAATGCCCTAAACATAAGCAGGAAAATAGGTCTCCGAAGAATGATGAGGAGGGATTTGTGGAACCAAAAGGAAAACAGGTGGCTAAGAAACAAAATGTTGTCCAAACTAAAGTCAAGCAGAAATTTGAGTATCGGCCTGTGTATGCTAAACCAAAAACTGATTCTGTGACATCCGAGAATTTCAAGGTTAACTTCCGTTAGACAATTCCGTTAGTTACGTTATAAGTGTTAACTTAGTAACTAATGCTTATCTAGGCCGAATACGTTCACGTCCTTTGGTTGATCACTGAACCCGTCCATGCGTGTTATGTGTTTATTCATTTTGTGGAATTATGTGCAATATGATTTAAATGCATGATTATTATTAAAAAGAATGACTATTTAATTATTTGATAAATTATGTGACAAATTGCTAAATTGTGTAATTATATAATTAACCAAGTAATTAAATGTATGCATACATGTTAAGTGATTGGGCTAGTAATTAGTTAATGATGGACTAATCATGGGCAAGTCATTTACTAATCATTGGGGGCCCAAATCCCAATGATAAGCCCACAAGACCATTGGTATTTAAATGAACAATTAAACCCTAATTACCCATTTGCATACATCACACAAGAAACACCCACACACTCTCTCCCTCTTGCGATTCTGGACCAGCCCTAGAGACCATCAAGATCAGCCATCTTCTCTGTTGGTGAAGATCATCCATCGATTCTTGATCAAACCGTGAGTCCCAAAACCATGTTTCTTGCTTTTCTATGTGTTTTCTTCATAAAGCATGCCTAGATCTCCATGGAATCATTAGATCTTCTGTTATAATGCTTAGTGTAGAGGCTAGATTATGAGGCTTGTAATATTAAATAAGTTGGGCTGGGCTTAGAGGGTTTAACTAGATTAGTAGGCTAGTTTATGATTGGGTTTGGGTTTACTATTGGGTTTATGATCCAAAAGGGGCCCAATAGTAAACCCAATGGTGGTCTATATATAGACCACTTGACCTCCTCATTGTAGAGGCTGGAGTTTACGATTCTGAGGGAGAACCAAGGTGTTTACGATTTGTGTTTTGTACCCGACAAGTTTACTTGTGTGCAAGATCAAGCTTTTATCGATTATTCATCGTTTTCTTGTGTTCTCTTCTTCTCTATTCTTGAATCAATCACCTACGAGGATTCCACACTCGTTTGTGATAGAAATATCGTGTGTTTGGGAGATTTCCGGACCTACAATTGGTATCAGAGCCAAGAATCTTAGATTCGAGGCTCTCACGATATAGATTCAAGTGTTTTCTGGGTTTGTGTTCGTGGTTGTTTGAAGATTCGAAGGTTTCAGGAGTTTACGATTGTTGCTGCTGCTGTTCATCGAGTTACTGCAAATTTACGGGTTTTTTTAGCGACTAGCGAAACTGTGCCTTCATCAGGCGAAATTAGGTAGCGAAACTATGTATATCTTCAACCAGCGAAACTAAGTAGCGAAATTATAGTGTCGCCGGTAAACCAACCAGACCTGCTCGAACGAAACTACCGAGCGAAATTCCCTGAACGAAAGTTCAAACCAGTTTCGGGTGAAACTAGGCTAGCGAAACTGTGCCAACAGTTTCGAGCGAAACTAGCCTAGCGAAACTGTGTCATCGGGTATTGCCTAGCGAAAGTGCTGCCCGTGTACACAGCGAAACTGCCTAGCGAAACTGCTAGCGAAATTGTGACCAAAATTCAAACTTGTACAATTTACTTGAATGATATACCATGACTTGCATGCTTTATACTATGAAAATACTTGTTTGGACTTCTGATGTATATGAACCCTTGTGTATGATCAACCATCGGTATCGTGTGTCGTCGTGTCGTGTCGTGTTTTTTTTTTCTTTCAACGTGCTAGTAGTTTTAAACACAACCTTACACCTAAGACCTTAATGTGATTATTAGGTCCTCGTTAACAATCATAACCGGATTAATTGAAGCTTAAGCCGAGCAACCTAAGGTGAGTTTCACTTACTGTTATAGTTGCATCCGGTAAGGGTGGCAACACACGGTAAAGGTATTTCTTTACTTGAGTATTTATCCCATTATATCACATGTTCACTGAATTGCTTATTACACAAAAGTCCTTACTTATCGGGCCATTAGTATAGAATAGCGAGGTAATGTTGAGTAGATCTACTGGGAATTGACACCCCCGCTCAGCGGTGCACAGGATGCACCCCCCCGACTGGCGGTCGGACTGAGACCAATATTAGCCTAAGAATACCGTGATCGGGAAAGACAAGGGGAAGGCAAATTACATAGGTGAACACCTATCAAATACAATGTCAGCTTTGGTTGCGAACGTTCAGAGGAGCATAAGCATAGGCTAGCTACCTAACGATACGGATAATACTTACATTTCTAGATTACGAACTTATTACTTTACGATTCGTATGCATTTTTTTGGTCTACATGGTGTTGTGTAGACTGACTTAGTGAACTCACCAGCCTTTTTAGCTGACACTTGATCGTTGTTTACTTTTCAGGTCGTTAGGTGGATTCATGGATGGCACGGATGGCGGCAGTACTCTCTTTTGCAAACTCTTGGGAAATCTATATTTCCAAACTTTATGAACATGTCTTTTGTACATCAAACTTGTAATCACTAATATGCTTCCGCTGATCTATTAAACTAACTTATGTATCCGTAAAACAAACTTTCCTTCACTTTATTTAAAAGTCCCTTATCTTTATATTATATACTGTTATGGCTTGGTTGTAACTAAAGTCTTGGATCCTGGTCTGGTTCACACCCTACACGGTTATACTCCGTTAGTGGAAATTGGGGGTGTGACAGATTGGTATCAGAGCTATTGGTTACAGCGAACCAGAACATTTTTAGAGGTAAAGATTTCTGAACTGTAACTGTTTTTGAAAAGATTTTGTTACAACCCATTCCTCAAGAGTACTGCCCTGCGTGCCGAAGATGATCCTCATTCAGAATCCTTGTCTAATGTATAGCCCTAGCAAATTTAAATGTGTCGTTCATGTAAATAGAGGTTTTATGAGATTTGTTTTAACGGAACTTAACAACTTTTTAGTATTGGATATACTAACCTTTGGAGGTTTTGCATCGATTTGCTAGAAATCATGCCTCCGCGGAGAGAACCAGAAAACAACCCGGGAAACTTTACTGCTGCTCAAGTTCAAGACATGATCAACCAGGGCGTTGCTGCAACCTTGGCAGCCGCTCAGCTCCAGTTTCAAGGACAAAATCATCATCAGTGCACATTCAAGACGTTCATGGATTGTAAGCCCCTGGTGTTTAAGGGCGATGAAGGAGCTGTGGGCCTGTTGCGATGGCTCGAAAAGTCGGAAAAGGTTTTTGTTATGTGTAATTGCCCGGTGGGGGATCGGGTGAAGTATGCTACAGGTACACTGGAGGATTCCGCACTGACATGGTGGAATGCTCAGATTCAAATGCTGGGAATTGATGCTGCTAACGCCATGACATGGCAAGAGTTCAAAGATGCGATCATGGAAGAGTATTGCCCCCGCGATCAGGTTAAGAGGTTGGAGCTCGAGTTTGTGAATTCCAAGATGGTAGGCTCAGAGGTAGAGGAGTACACTGCTAGATATCACGAGTATTCAATTCTGTGTCCTTCAATGGTCGATGCCGATTATAAAAAGATAGAAAGGTATGTGGACGGATTGGCTCCACAAATTCAAGGAATGGTAACCGCCTCAAACCCCCTTAATGTGCGGCAAGCAATCAGGCTGGCACACAAGTTGACAGACCAAGCGGTGGCTCAAGGCACCTTGCCACCAAAGAAATCTCCCAAGACTGCTCTTGATGGGAAGAGAAAGAGAGAAGAGGAACCAAGTAACAACAATGCCGGTAATAACCTTGGAAAGTTTTCTGGCTCCCAGAACCAGAACAAGAGGTTCGACAACTCTAAAGGTGGTTTCAACAACAGTGGAGGCGGTAATCAAAACCGCCAAGGCAGTAGCGGTCAGGGTTCAAACAGATACAGGGGAAAGGCACCCTACTGCAACAAGTGCAGCATACATCACACAGGTGATTGCAACCAACCTCCCTGTGAGCGATGTGGTAAAATGGGGCATATGGCCAAAAATTGTCGGAGTGAAATACCCAGCCGGTCAAGGCAAAACAATGATGGTCCCAGGGGATGTTTTGAATGTTGGAAGCCGGGTCATGTAAAGAAAGACTGCCCCCAACTCAGGAGAACCGGAAACAACAACCACCACGATAACAACAACAACAACAACAATGGCGGAGGTGGTGGTGGAAACGGGGGAAACGGTGCTAGAGGACGAGCGTTCGTCATGGGTTCAGGAGAAGCAAAGAATGATGCCAACGTGATAACCGGTAAGTTTCTTCTCAACAACTACTTTGCAAATGTGCTCTTTGATTCCGGTGCTGAGAAAAGTTTCATTTCAACTAAGTTTTGTAAGTTGATAAAGGCCAATTCGAAACCTCTAGAAGCTAGGTACACTGTTGAACTAGCTAATGGTAAGCTTATTGATGCAACACATTTAGTCAAGGATTGTACCTTAGAACTCTCAGGCCATAAGTTCAGCATAGATTTGATGCCTTTCACCATTGGTAGTTTCGACATAATAGTTGGCATGGATTGGCTATCCGCGCATCAGGCAGAACTCGTCTGCCGAGAGAAGATCATACGTATACCCACTGCAAACGGAGACGTACTCTCGATTCAGGGTGAGAAGGGAGGCACTGTCTCCGGAATCATATCGTACCTCAAGGCCCAGAAATAACTACGGAAGGGACACGTAGCCATTCTAGCAACGGTTACGGATCAAAGCCTAGCAGAAAAGAAAATCGAAGATTTCCCGATAGTTCGCGATTACCCCGATGTATTCCCAGAGGAATTACCTGGTTTACCTCCGAATCGACAAGTCGAGTTTGGAATCGACCTTGTCCCCGGTGCAACTCCAGTTGCCCGAGCTCCTTATCGTCTGGCGGTGAATGAACTACATGAGTTGTCTACCCAACTGCAAGAATTATTAGATAAAGGTTTTATTAGACCTAGTTCGTCGCCATGGGGTGCGCCTGTGTTATTCATCAAGAAAAAGGATGGAACGTTCAGAATGTGTATAGATTATCGCGAGCTCAACAAAGTTACTATTAAGAATCGGTATCCTCTCCCTCGCATCGACGACCTCTTCGATCAACTGCAAGAATCCAGCTACTACTCAAAAATCGACTTAAGGTCCGGATATCATCAACTCAGGGTCCGTGAGGAGGATATTTCAAAGACTGCTTTCAGAACGCGCTACGGTCATTACGAGTTCCTGGTTATGCCTTTCGGCTTAACAAACGCGCCAGCGGTGTTCATGGACCTCATGAACCGCGTATGCAAGCCCTACCTAGACCAGTTTGTTATTGTTTTCATCGACGACATCCTCATTTATTCAAGGACGAAAGAGGAACATGAGGAGCATCTACGGTTGATTTTAGAGTTATTAAGGAAGGAGCAACTCTACGCCAAATTCTCAAAATGCGACTTCTGGATTCGGGAAGTTCAGTTTCTGGGTCACATCGTCAATGAGCAGGGTATTCATGTTGATCCTGCCAAAGTTGAGGCGATTAAGAATTGGTCTACGCCTCGAGCACCGACAGAAATTCGACAATTTCTAGGGTTGGCGGGTTACTACCGTCGTTTTATTAAAGGGTTTTCTCAGATAGCTCAACCGTTAACCGCTCTCACGCATAAAGGCGTTCAGTATCGATGGGGCGACAAGGAAGAAGCAGCATTTCAAACCTTGAAAGAAAAACTTTGTACCGCGCCCGTACTATCTCTACCTGAAGGTGTCGACGACTTTGAAGTCTATTGTGATGCTTCAATCCAAGGACTTGGATGTGTTCTAATGCAAAGAGGTAAAGTTATCACTTATGGGTCAAGGCAACTAAAGTCGCACGAAAAGAATTATACGACTCATGATCTGGAGTTAGGAGCTGTCGTATTTGCCTTGAAATTTTGGAGACACTACCTATACGGTACCAAGTGCACGATATTCACTGACCATAAAAGCCTCCAGCACATAATGGAACAGAAGGAACTCAACATGAGGCAGCGTAGGTGGGTCGAGCTGCTAAATGACTACGACTTGGCAATAAAGTATCATCCAGGAAAGGCCAATGTGGTGGCCGATGCTCTGAGCAGAAAGGAACACGTAAAACCTAGAAGGGTACGAGCTTTACAACTCACGATTCATGCAGGATTACCGGATAGAATCCGAGATGCTCAGAAAGAGGCCCTGAAAGAGGAAAATTTCGAGTCCGAATCCCTAAATGGCATAGATGGAACTTCGGAGGTTAAGTCGGATGGAATCCGTTACTATAAAGATCGAATTTGGGTACCTCTACACGGAAACCTTCGAGAGCTAGTGATGGACGAGGCTCACAAGTCTCGATACTCGGTCCATCCTGGTTCGGACAAAATGTACCAAGACTTAAAAGGACTCTACTGGTGGCCTAAGATGAAGGCGGATATTGCTACATATGTCAGTAAGTGTTAGACATGCTCAAAGGTCAAAGCAGAACACCGTAAGCCTCCAGGATTGCTGCAACAACCGACAATTCCCGAATGGAAATGGGAAGAAATCTCGATGGACTTCATCACGGGGTTGCCCCGTACTCCCCGTGGAAACGACATGATTTGGGTGATCGTGGATAGATTAACCAAATCCGCCCATTTCATTGCCCTCAAGGAAAAAGACAAAACTGATAAGTTGGCACAAGTCTACATTGATGAGATTGTCAAGCTTCATGGAGTACCTTTATCAATTATCTCCGATCGAGACCCAAGATTTGCCTCACACTTTTGGAGATCATTGCAATCAGCCTTAGGCACTCGTTTAGATATGAGTACCGCATACCATCCTCAGACAGACGGCCAAACTGAACGCACAATCCAAACCCTTGAAGACATGCTCCGAGCGTGCGTTATGGATTTCGGCAAGGATTGGGAAACCCACTTGCCACTGGTCGAATTCTCCTACAACAACAGTTACCACTCCAGTATTGGAGCCGCTCCCTTTGAAGCTCTCTATGGACGAAAGTGTAGATCGCCGGTCTGTTGGGCCGAGGTTGGTGACAGTCAACTAACGGGACCGGAACTAGTGTACGAAACGACGGAAAGAATCGTACAAATCAGAAACCGTATGAAAGCCGCCAGAGATCGTCAAAAGAGTTATGCAGACAAACGTAGAAGGCCATTAGAATTCGAGGTGGGTGACCGTGTGCTGTTGAAAGTCTCACCTTGGAAAGGTGTCGTGCGTTTTGGAAAGCGCGGGAAGTTGAATCCCCGTTATATAGGACCCTCCCCGATAACAGAAAAGATTGGAACGGTGGCGTATCGTCTGAACTTGCCACCTGAGCTAGACGGAGTGCATAATGTATTCCACGTTTCAAACCTAAAGAAGTGTATGGCCGATGAAACTTTGATAGTACCGCTAGAGGAACTTCACATTGACGAGCAACTTCGGTTTATAGAGCAACCTGTTGAGATAATGGGACGCGAAGAAAAAGCGTTGAAAAGAAGCAAGATCCCGATCGTCAAAGTCAGATGGCATTCAAGGCGTGGACCAGAGTTCACGTGGGAACGGGAAGACCAGATGAGAAAGAAGTATCCTCACTTGTTCGGTCAAGCCTCCGCATCAACCCAAGGTACTAGCTAATTTTCGGGACGAAAATTCCTTAACGTGGGGAGGCTGTGACAATTGTAACTTCCCAAGTTAGCTCCGTTAAGTTTTTCCGTTAAATCCATCAGTTCCGTTAGACAATCTCCGTTAGCCATGTTATAAACAGTAACTAATGCGTGTCTAGACCAAATACGTCCACGACCTTTGGTTGATCACCGAACCCTTCCATATGTGCTATGTGTTTATTTACTTACTACCATTACGTGAAGTTATATGCAACGTGTTTATTTGATTAAGAGTGTATATTTGTGTGATTATCGAGAAATTGTGCTTGTCTTACTTAGAATGTAATTTGACCTTTTTGGGTAGTCAGCGAAACTACCCGGCGAAACTACAGTTTCGCCCGGTAGCAAAGACATTTGGGTTACGGGACCAGTTTCGCGTGGCTAGCGAAACTGCCAGCGAAACTACCGACGACACTGCCGACGAAACTAGCACCTGATATATAGAAAACCCAAGCCAACCTTCTCATTTTTGCTCATTCCTCACAAACACACACACTTCTGCACTCTCCCTCTCTCGAGATCTCCGGCCAGCAAGGAAACAGCTCGAACCACAGTGATTCCAGCCCCGAATTTCCATCCATTCGAGCATTGGAGATCAACCGTGAGTCACATAAACCTCCTTTATGCATTTCTTGTATGCTTAACTAAAATGTATGCTTAAAATCCACATGCAATGACTTCTGCTACTGCTATGATGCTTAGGGATGCTAGACATAACATAAATTTTGTATCTTGACATGCCAGTATGAAGATCTATGCTAGATTATGCTACTTATGTAAAAATATGTTCTTGGTAAATTGGTGACTAGAAACCATGTTTCAGGTGTTGAAATTGCTTATATGATGTTGGTAAACGTTTAGGTATGCTAGATATTGAATTGCATGTGATACAGAAGCTGTTAGAAAGGTTTTTAGTCAAATTTACGGGTTTTTTTAGCGACTAGCGAAACTGTGCCTTCATCAGGCGAAATTAGGTAGCGAAACTATGTATATCTTCAACCAGCGAAACTAAGTAGCGAAATTATAGTGTCGCCGGTAAACCAACCAGACCTGCTCGAACGAAACTACCGAGCGAAATTCCCTGAACGAAAGTTCAAACCAGTTTCGGGCGAAACTAGGCTAGCGAAACTGTGCCAACAGTTTCGAGCGAAACTAGCCTAGCGAAACTGTGTCATCGGGTATTGCCTAGCGAAAGTGCTGCCCGTGTACACAGCGAAACTGCTAGCGAAATTGTGACCAAAATTCAAACTTGTACAATTTACTTGAATGATATACCATGACTTGCATGCTTTATACTATGAAAATACTTGTTTGGACTTCTGATGTATATGAACCCTTGTGTATGATCAACCATCGGTATCGTGTGTCGTCGTGTCGTGTCGTGTTTTTTTTTTCTTTCAGCGTGCTAGTAGTTTTAAACACAACCTTACACTAAGACCTTAATGTGATTATTAGTGTTGAGGGTGTATTTTCAGGATGCTCACAGGAAGCTCAGACAGTTCAGGAATCCTATTGTCATCTGGGAATCTCATACATTCAGGTATCCTGATCATATTATTTTAACTAACCTTCATATTTTGCCACATGTCTATTTGACCAGGTATTACCGGAATCATCAACAACCTCCGAAACTTACGCTCCAGCTGAAGAAGATCGTGGACCAAGTGAACGGAGAGGCCTCTAATGGTCGAGTTAGTTGGACAATAGGATCCCGGGAATCCCGGAAAGTTAGTTATCATTGTATTTGTTATATAAATCGAGGATTCGATCAGTAGGAACACACAACTACACTCGCACACTGGTTTCCCACTACGAATTATTGTATCACTTAGCTCTGATCGATCAAACCTCCAACCCGTTGTAACAAATCGTTTGATAATTAATAACATTGACTTGGTGGCGGTTTCCAGCCGGCACCCGAGGTTTTTATCCAGGATTCCTAGAGGCAACTCAAAGGATTTTGGAGTTTTCCTCGCTAAAATCCTTGTGTTATCACCCTTACTTGGATTACTTACTCATTTGGTCGTTAAGCACTCTACCTCACAATCTAAGTTTGGAATACAGGATTCCCGAGTGAATTTTTGACCAAAACAGTTTGGCGCCCACCGTGGGGCAAGTGGTGCTTAATCCTACCAAAATCCCATATCTCATTCATTTCATTTGATCTCCGATCCAAAAGATGTCAAACCCACAAAAATCTGTCTCGGCCTCTACATCGTCCTCCATTCCCCCTCTTCCCTCCTTTCCAGGAAGCCAGAAGAAGACTAATGACCGTCAGAAGAAAGTGGACGAGCAGCCGAGAAAAACTGATTATCCTGTCTTCACAGGATCCCAGGTTCAATCTTTTGATCAGGTTATTACTAACAATGATTTGTTTTCCTTGATTAAGCAGGTGAAAAATCAAATGGATCAGCAAGAAAAAACTAATCAAACGGTGATGAAGGAAATTGAAGAGCTAAAGAAATCTAGGAAGCCCATGGAAGAGCAAAGTCCCCTGTTTCCCAGGCATCTCGATTTCAATGCTTCAGGATCCTCAGATCCGTCTCGCTACAATAACAAATCAACATCAGGAT
Source organism: Deinandra increscens subsp. villosa (assembly GCA_039602395.1). Taxonomy (NCBI): domain Eukaryota; kingdom Viridiplantae; phylum Streptophyta; class Magnoliopsida; order Asterales; family Asteraceae; genus Deinandra; species Deinandra increscens. The sequence continues at coordinate 16,611 of JBCNJP010008536.1, forward strand.
TTGCTACAGCCCCTACAATGACTTCTCAGGCCGCTGGATACGCTGAAAGTACTGCTGGATTCTCAGGAGCTATCCCACCAGAATCCTCACAGTCACGCTTCAAGGGTCCACGGATTCCACCATTGTTGGGATCCTCAGCCTTGCCGTCTCACGGATATCCTTTTTCTGTTGGGAATCCAAGCCAGAATCCCCAAGGATATCAATACTCTAACCCTTCAATTTCTGCAGGAATCTTCAGGACCAGCTCCTCAGAAGTGCATGATGGTGACGACATCCCCATGCAAACAGCAGCCACTACGGAGCCAAGCTTCCCAGCAAATTATGGCTACGGTCCCAGGATTCCGGCCCAGAATCCTGCCTCTGGTAACGTGTCCAATTCAATCCCTATTGTTTCTAACCAGGGTGCTCCTTATGATGCAGGTATTCATCCAAGTATCGCTAGGGAGCTCCAGAAGTTGAAAGAAATGATATCAAATGTTCCAGGGATCCTGAAACCTATCCCTGAAGTTCCTTTGGAAAGCCACAAGATATCTAGATTTACTTGGCCAATATCCCAAGTGGAGATCCCGAAGCGTTTCCAGACCCCAAGTATGAAGCTTTATGATGGAACCACGGATCCTGAAGAACACGTGGCACATTATCGGGAGCGTATGGAGATCAATCCCATTCCGATAGAAATCAAGGAAGCCTGTCTATGCAAAGGCTTCGGATCAACCCTAACAGGGCCAGCCATGAAATGGCTACTGAGCATTCCTCCTAACACTATTACGTCATTTTCTCATTTAGTTAACTTGTTTAACAATCAATTTTCTTGCAGCAGGACCTTTGAGAAGCTTACAGGAGACCTATACCGAATAATTCAGAAGCCAGATGAGCCTCTCAGAGACTATATTGCCAGATTCGGACGAGAATCTCTTGAGATTCCTAATCTGGATATGGCAGCAGCCGTGGAAGCCTTCAAAATGGGGCTCTCCAAAGATTCCCGTTTTTACGATGACCTTGTTATGGCTCTTTGCAGGAATCTTGATGAAGTACGCAGTAGAGCTCTGAGATTTATTCGTTTGGAAGATGACAAGAGGATCCACCAAAGACTGGAGGTTCCTAAATACGATCCCAACAGCAAAAAGGCGGAATCCCCCGGGAAGCCGTATAGATCTCGTCCATATTCCAAACCGGAAAATCACAAAGTCAACGCCGTTGACCAGGACGATGACGATGAGGAATATCCTAAGGTATCTGAATACTGTTTTTCCGTTGACATTGGTGGTTTGATGTGTGCTATGCAGGATCTAGGTGAAAAAGCAAGATGGCCCAGGAAGGATACTAAACAAGGATCCTGGAAGGACAAGACCAAGTGGTGTGCCTTCCATGAAGATTTTGGCCACCTGACGGACGAATGTATAGCACTCCGAAAGGAAATCAGTTATCTACTCAGCAAGGGGCATCTTAAGGAGTTGTTAGGCAGAAAGAAGGTCAAGACCCAAGAAGCCGACAAGGTGCCCCAGAGAGCGGCTTCTCCACCACAGGATGCCCAGATTATCAACTTCATCTCAGGAGGCTCGGACATCTGTGGAACTTCATATTCCTCAGCTAAGAAGCATGCCAAGGAATCCAAATCTGAACAGGGTGACAGACCTGTCCGGACATCCACCCTGACTCAAGACAAACTAATATCCTTTGATGAGAGTGACCGTTCTCATGTTCAGGATCCTCACCATGATAGTCTTGTGGTTACTTTATATATTGCTAACCATTTTGTTCGCAGGATTCTGGTTGATAACGGGAGCTCAGTAAACATAATCCGACTTGATGTGCTCAAAAAGATGGGGATCCCAGACACTGAAATAGTTCCAAGATCCTCGGTTTTAGTCGGCTTCAGCGGTAAAACTAAAAGCACCGTTGGGGATATCAGGTTGCCAGTATATATAGAGGGGGTAAACTCTATGCAAAAATTTTGTGTTATAGATTCTCTCTCTTGTTGCAATATTATTCTTGGCAGGCCCTGGATTCACGAGATGAAGGCAGTTCCTTCAACTTATCACCAATGTATCAAGCTTCCTACACCCTGGGGAGTCGTAAGAATTGAAAGTGACCAGCAGGAAGCCAAGAACTGTTACTCTACTTCAATGAAGAGCACCACTAAGGTGACGAAGGGATAGCAATTACAGAAAAAGGCACCTGAAGCACAGGAGGACAGGGAGCTTGATGTCAAAGAAATACCTCTAGACCCTAAGAATCCTGAAATCAAGGTGCTCATGGGAACGAGCATCCCAACAAATGTTGAGCAGGAATTATTACTACTTCTCAAAGCCAGAACTTCAACTTTCGCCTGGAAGCATGAAGATAGGACAGGTATCCCTAAACATGTAATTACTCATAAACTTGGTTTAGATCCTTCTTTCAGGCCTATACAGCAGAAAAGGAGGAAGTTCGCTCTAGAGAAAAATATAATCATCCAGGAGGAAGTCGACAAGCTTCTCAAAACAAAGATGATCAGAGAAGTCAAATATCCTAGGTGGCTAGCAAATGTGGTGGTGGTCCAGAAGAAGAATGGAAAGTGGAGAGTTTGTGTTGATTACACAGACTTGAATAAGGCCTGTCCTAAAGACCCGTTTCCACTTCCCCACATCGATGCAATGGTGGATGCCACGGCTGGCCACGAGATGCTCACTTTCATGGATGCCTCAGCAGGATTCCAACAAATTCAGATGGAACCTTGCGATCAAGAGCATACCGCATTCATGACTCCAACAGGTATATATTGTTACACTGCTATGCCCTTTGGATTAAGAAATGCAGGTGCCACCTACCAGAGACTCGTCAATATGATGTTCAAAGAGCAACTGGGGGACACGATGGAAGTCTACATAGATGACATGGTGGTAAAGTCCAAGAGAGCTGAAGATCACGTCAGAGATCTCCAGACTGCCTTTGATATCCTGGATCAATATAACATGAAGCTCAATCCCTCCAAATGCCACTTTGGGGTGCGAGCTGGAAAATTCTTAGGATATATGGTCACAGAAAGAGGAATCGAAGCAAGCCCAGAGCAGATCAAGGCAATTCTGAATCTCAAGTCCCCATCAAATGTCAAAGAAGTGCAGAGGTTGACAGGAAGAATCGCGGCACTCAACAGATTTATTTCAAGGTCCTCAGAAAAAAGCAAGGATTTCTACGATATCCTGAGGAAAAACAAGAAGTTTGAGTGGACTGAGAAGCATGAGGAAGCCCTGAGGTGCCTGAAAGACTACTTGTCAGCAGCTCCGTTGCTAATGAAACCAGAAGATGGGGAGCCACTATATTTATATCTTGCCGTTTCCGGAAGCTCAATCAGTGCAGTCCTGGTAAAAGACCATCAAGGCCAGCAGCATCCGGTATATTATGTAAGTAAAACTCTGCTAGACGCAGAGTCCAGGTATTCTCACCTTGAAAAGTTAATTTTATCTCTTATAATGGCTTCCACTAAACTTAGACATTATTTTGAAACACATACTATAATCGTAATGTCTAACTATCCTATCAAGGCAGTTCTTAGGAAGCCGGAAATGTCAGGAAGGATGGCTAAGTGGGCAGTCAAGCTGAGTGCCTATGACATCAAGTATGAACCAAGAACAGCAATCAAATCTCAAGCATTAGCCGACTTTGTGGCGGATTTCAGCAGTGACATTGAACCAGAAGTTGAAAAGGAAGTCAAGCAACTTGGGAAGCTCAAGGAAGACTGGATCCTCTACACCGATGGCTCCTCAAATGTTAGAGGAACAGGGCTGGGAATCCTGCTAAAATCGCCACAGGGGGACATAATACCTCTATCCATATCCTGTGAATTCCAGGCTACCAACAATGAAGCTGAGTATGAGGCTTTAATTGCTGGATTACAGCTGGCTAGGGATATGGGAATCCTATCTATACAAGTATTTGTTGATTCTCTCTTATTAACTAACCAATTTAATGGCTCTTATGCAGTGAGAGGGGAGAATCTAATTAAATATCTTGAAGTTGTTAAAAAATTATCTCTATTTTTCGAAAATTTTAACATTTCACAGGTACCAAGAGAAGATAATGTGGAAGCCGATGCTTTGGCAAACTTGGCTTCATCGCTCAGGATCCCTGAGGATGTCAAGATTCCAATAACTCACGTCTTGACACCGGCAATAGCTCAACAGGAAGCTCAGGCTGTTGGCGATAACGCAGGTGCAGACGTTGAGAATCCTGAAGATGCCCAGGAATCCTGGACATACCCGATCCGGAAGTATCTCAAAGATGGGGAGATTCCTAAGGGCGAGAACCCCAGAGCTTTTCGTACAAAGGTAGTACCCTACACTATAATTGATAATATCCTATATAGAAGATCTCTTGCAGGTGTCTACTTAAGGTGCCTAGAGAAGTCAGAAGCTCTTGAGGTGCTTGAAGACATCCATAGTGGAGATTGTGGAAACCATACCGGGGGCAGGGCGCTGTTCTCTAAAGTTCTCAGATTTGGGTACTATTGGCCAACTATGAAGAGGGATGCCGCGAGCTTCTCACAGAAGTGCGATGCCTGTCAAAGGCATGGCAATATCCTTCACCAACCTGCTGAACATCTGCATCCTATAGTATCCCCGTGGCCTTTCATGAAGTGGGGCATGGATATTGTGGGTAAGCTGCCAAAGGCTCCTGGAGGAAAGGTGTTTATGCTTGCCATGACAGATTATTTCTCCAAGTGGATTGAGGCAGAAGCCTATGTTCAAGTGAGAGAAAAGGAAGTGATATCCTTCATCAAAAGAAACATCCTCACCAGATTTGGGATTCCAGCGGAGATTATATGTGACAATGGTTCCCAGTTTATAGGCAAAAGGACTACGAGCTTTTGTGAAAGCTGGGGCATCAAGATGATCACTTCGACACCTGTCCACCCTCAGGCTAATGGGCAGGCAGAATCCAGTAATAAAATTATCATCAATAACCTTAAGAGGAAGCTGGGTTCCAAGAAAGGTAAATGGGCCGAGGAGCTGCCATTTGTTCTTTGGGCAGACAGAACTACACCCAAGAATGCTACCGGCCAAACACCATTCTCATTGGTGTTTGGGGCAGAAGCCGTAATTCCTACAGAGATTGTACTCCCAACAGCCAGAATCAACTGCCAGGATCCTGAAACAAATAACCAGAACCTCCTTCAGGATCTCGAAACAGTTGAGGAGCTCAGAGATATGGCCAAAATCCGGATGGCCTCTTACCAACAGCGGATAGCAAAATCTTATAACAAGAATACCAAACTAAGAAGATTCCAGGTAGGCGATTTGGTTTTGAGGAAAGCTTTTCAGAATACTACCAATCCTGCTGACGGGAAGTTAGCACCCAAATGGGAAGGCCCTTACCTTATAGATTCTGAAGAAGGTAAGGGGGCATACCGTTTAGTGAATATGGAAGGAGAACCTCTGCCAAGAGCTTGGAATGCCATCCACCTTAAAGCGTATTTTATGTGAGAATCCCAAGGATCCTCGCTGTCTAAATATCCCAAGGTACGTATACTAATTCTATTTCAATTAATTCTCAATATTTTGTGATGAGTTACTGACTTAAGCATCGGAGTGGTGTTAGCTAGGCTAACACCCACCCTCACCAAGCATTGAGTGTTTTGCAGATTTTGAGAATCCTAGAGAATTTTGGGTATATCCCCAGTTAGAGGTTGGCCACCTCTCCTACGTTTAAGGTATCCTGCATACCTTCTAAGGTTTGAGAGGCTGACTCCTCTCCTAAGTTTGGGTAATCGCCAGTAGCGCACGACCCTCGCCAGTAGCGCACGTTGTCCCCTGGTACGCTAAAGGTGGCCGGACCAGTCCACTCCAGGGGTGGCTGACAATCTTGTCACTGGAGGCTGCCGGGCGGATTCTCAAGGTTTATAACACTGACGTGTTATCTAAGGTTTTGGCATTTTCATGTCACATACGTATGGGCTTGTCCCCAGTTTTGGCTTAGACCCAAGTTTATCGGGCTTGTCCCCAGTTTTGGCTTAGTCCCAAGAATCCCGGGTTTATCCCCAGTTTATTTAACTTGTTTGCTTTCGAAAATGTCGGCTTCGGCCGGAGGCCAAGAAGCTTTTCAGAATTATTTCAGGTTTTAGAAGAAACTGAAGCAAATACTGAGGAAACTGCGTTCAGGATTCCTACAAGAATCCCGATTCAGGTAGAAAAAGATATGATCATTTGGAATTGGAAAAGTGGCTAAGGTAAAATTCAAAGGTCAGTTTTCACTATTTAATCTAACTTGACATATTATTCGAATTTCAAATAGTCTTCCAGCATGCAAGTCATTTTTTAAATATTTGATAAGTTTTTACAAATTAATTCTACCAATCAAAATTTCAATACAAAAGGCAATATGAGAAGCCCAAAAGATACTGATATTATTTATAGCCATAAAAGGTTGTGAGCTTCTCAAGCTTCGTCCTGAAAACCTCAGGATCCCTCCACTTGAGAAGCTCGAAGGTCAAAAGATTGTTTTTTGGGAATCCTGGTTTCGTCTTGTAAACACAAGATCCCTCCACCAGGATCCCCACCATTGTTGTTGTTTGCTGCTTGTTCATTACAGGAAAAGAGAAATTGTTTCAACTACAAGAACCACCAAAAGAACCACCTAAAAACCTAAAAAGTGGGCTCAGACCGTTGCAATGTCCTCATCGCCCACTGTCTTCTCCTCCTCCACCGGCTTCACCACGTCCTCCAGTTTCTTGCCAGCTCCCAGCTCAATCACAAAAGCCCTTGTTGGGGCAACCGGAGAATCCGGAACCGCCTTTGAGGAGCCACCTTCGGTCCCATCCTTTCCTTCCCCATCACCATCTCCTCCCAGCGATTCCAAGACCAGCCTCCAGCCTGCGACATCCCAACCTGGTACCTGAAAGCCAGCCGCTTCAGCCTCTTCTGCCATTTGAATTTTGCATTCTAGGACGCTCCGGGCAGCCGAGAGTTGGCCGATTTCAGCATCAGCAGCCATTTTGGCTTCCAGGGCTTGACGCTGCTCAGTGAGCTTATGCTCATAGAGAAGGGTCTTACCCTTGGCAGTTTCAGCTTGGGCCTGGATCTTCTCGTTGGCTTCGGCGAGCTTCTTCTCCATGTCCATAGCTTGGAAGCTCAGCTTCTCAATACCCTGCACAAGTAGGAATCCTATTCAGTAGCAGCGACAGGTATAAAACTAACACAAATATTACTTGAGCTTCTTACCAGGTTGATCATGGTCTGCATGGAGAGGATTTTATTGCTAACCTCAGAAGGAGCAAGATCTTCAAAGGATTCCAGGTACACCACGGGAGCTGCTGGAGTTTCTGAGGCCTTCCTCTTCTTGGAAGCCGAAGCTTTTGGCCGGCTGACAGGTGGCTTGGAGACGGTAGGGTGCTCGAGCTGTTCCTTCTTGACTTTCAGGAGGCTGTCAAGATCCTTCAAGGAAAACGAGGCGCTGGATTTGGGAGCTGTAATCAGAAACAGGTTGTCAGTATCTGGGAAGCTCGTATAATCAAAAAAAATGTCAGAATCCTATAAAGGCTTACCAGACATGGCAGGAGTATGGTCGGCCGAATAGCTGTTTTCACTGGTTGTTGTTTCAAGGATCAGGGCTCTCTCGTTGGCCGGAATCTGGTAGATGGCTTCAAGCTTCTTGAAGTCAGGCTGCTTCTTGATGAGATTCTCAAACTTGGGCGCTGCAAGAAAGAAAACAACAAAGAAATTAACAATGTACAGAAAATTCAACGGAATAAACACAAAACTTCAGTTTCCTACCCTTCTCAACCCACTTCAACGGTAACTCTGTCCCCCCAGGAATCGAGTCTCGTTTGACGAAGAAGAATCGCTTCTTCCAATCGTGATCGTTGTGGGAAGCTCGGGGAATCAACTGGGAATTAGAGGTACGAGCCTGAAGAACGAATCGGCTACAACCATGGTTTCTTAACTTGTAGGCTTCACAGATCTCAGGAATCCCAATGTCAAGATTCCTGGTTTGGTTCAACTGGTCCAGAGAATACAAGATTCTCCAGACCATCGGCATGGTTTGAGAGTAAGAAAGGCGGGTGGTCTTGAAGAATTGAGTGATAAGCTTCGGAAAAGGGAATGTCATTCCGAGCAAGAATGGATAGTACATGAAGCAAACCCAGGTTGAGGAAACGAAATCGGACTTGACAAGGGAGCTGTAAGGTCGGAAAACAGTCTCCGGCGGAAAAATGCCGGAGTTTTTCAGATCGCGGATGTCGTGATCGTCGAAAGTGCAACTTTCCTCCTCACAGGGGATAATATACCCCTGATCGTGGAATTCTTCGGCGACCGGAAGGCTTAATGAAGAGGAAGATCGAGTGTTTTTCTTGGCCATGGCCGAAAAACGCAAAGAAAAAACGACGAAGGAGAAGAATAACTGACCTGGAATACCGGAGAAGCTCGAGAGGTTTTTGCGAAGAAGATGGTGATAATCTCAGAAAATTACCTCCTATTTAAAGCGAAACATCACATCTCTTGGACGCCGAGAAAGCAGTCACATCCGTAACCATATTTACCGTCTTAACGCCGTGAAAAAAGGAATCTTTTTGAATTTTAACAGCTGTCAAACTTATCCACAACTGTTGAAATTCAAGGGGCAATTGTTGAGGGTGTATTTTCAGGATGCTCACAGGAAGCTCAGACAGTTCAGGAATCCTATTGTCATCTGGGAATCTCATACATTCAGGTATCCTGATCATATTATTTTAACTAACCTTCATATTTTGCCACATGTCTATTTGACCAGGTATTACCGGAATCATCAACAACCTCCGAAACTTACGCTCCAGCTGAAGAAGATCGTGGACCAAGTGAACGGAGAGGCCTCTAACGGTCGAGTTAGTTGGACAATAGGATCCCGGGAATCCCGGAAAGTTAGTTATCATTGTATTTGTTATATAAATCGAGGATTCGATCAGTAGGAACACACAACTACACTCGCACACTGGTTTCCCACTACGAATTATTGTATCACTTAGCTCTGATCGATCAAACCTCCAACCCGTTGTAACAAATCGTTTGATAATTAATAACATTGACTTGGTGGTGGTTTCCAGCCGGCACCCGAGGTTTTTATCCAGGATTCCTAGAGGCAACTCAAAGGATTCTGGAGTTTTCCTCGCTAAAATCCTTGTGTTATCACCCTTACTTGGATTACTTACTCATTTGGTCGTTAAGCACTCTACCTCACAATCTAAGTTTGGAATACAGGATTCCCGAGTGAATTTTTGACCAAAACAATTAGGTCCTCGTTAACAATCATAACCGGATTAATTGAAGCTTAAGCCGAGCAACCTAAGGTGAGTTTCACTTACTGTTATAGTTGCATCCGGTAAGGGTGGCAACACACGGTAAAGGTATTTCTTTACTTGAGTATTTATCCCATTATATCACATGTTCACTGAATTGCTTATTACACAAAAGTCCTTACTTATCGGGCCATTAGTATAGAATAGCGAGGTAATGTTGAGTAGATCTACTGGGGATTGACACCCCCGCTCAGCGGTGCACAGGATGCACCCCCCCCCCCCGACTGGCGGTCGGACTGAGACCAATATTAGCCTAAGAATACCGTGATCGAGAAAGACAAGGGGAAGGCAAATTACATAGGTGAACACCTATCAAATACAATGTCAGCTTTGGTTGCGAACGTTCAGAGGAGCATAAGCATAGGCTAGCTACCTAACGATACGGATAATACTTACATTTCTAGATTACGAACTTATTACTTTACGATTCGTATGCATTTTTTTGGTCTACATGGTGTTGTGTAGACTGACTTAGTGAACTCACCAGCCTTTTTAGCTGACACTTGATCGTTGTTTACTTTTCAGGTCGTTAGGTGGATTCATGGATGGCACGGATGGCGGCAGTACTCTCTTTTGCAAACTCTTGGGAAATCTATATTTCCAAACTTTATGAACATGTCTTTTGTACATCAAACTTGTAATCACTAATATGCTTCCGCTGATCTATTAAACTAACTTATGTATCCGTAAAACAAACTTTCCTTCACTTTATTTAAAAGTCCCTTATCTTTATATTATTTACTGTTATGGCTTGGTTGTAACTAAAGTCTTGGATCCTGGTCTGGTTCACACCCTACACGGTTATACTCCGTTAGTGGAAATTGGGGGTGTGACATTAGGGGTTTGAACCGCCCCTTAAACAGAAAGAGGTTCGAAACGTGGTGAAGGAAAATAATTTGTTTCTTTGCGCTATTTTGGAATCTCATGTTAACGTTAAGAAGCTTTTTAAGGTGTGTCATGGTGTTTTCAAAGGTTGGGATTGGACCTCCAATAGCGGCTTATGTAATAAAGGTACCTGTATTATCCTGGGGTAGGATATGAATGTGTTTGATGTTATGATTGTTTCACAAACTGGTCAGGTTATGCATGCACAGATTACGTGTAAGGGCACCCGTCAGGTTTTCTTTTGCTCGTTGGTCTATGCCCATAACTATTACATCAAGGGATGAATACTTTGGAATAATCTTAAATTACACAATGTATTTATCAAAGATAAAGCTTGGATTGTTATGGGGGATTTTAATTTTGCCCTTAACGTGGAGGATAAGTTGGAGGGTTCTTCGGTTAGTGATATTGGTATGCATGAATTTAAAGAGTGTGTTAATGAGGTGGGTCTTTCCGATATTAATATGTCTGGTTTCCACTACACTTGGAGTCAGAAACCAAAGTCGGGGGTGGGTGTTCTTAAGAAGATTGATAGAGTGATGGGGAATACGACTTTCATTGATGAGTTTCCGGAGGCCTCTGCTGTTTTCTAGCCTTACAAGATTTCGGACCACTGCCCCTGTGTCTTACGTCTTCAGGCTACAAAGAAGAGCAAACCGAAACCGTTTAAGTTTGCTAATTTTTTGACGGAAAAAGAGGGTTTTTTGGAGGTGGTTAAATCCAGTTGGGATACGAACATTAGTGGGGTTCATCATTTTTCTGTGGCTAAAAGGTTGAAGCTGCTGAAATCTCTTTTACGTAAATTTCTCTACAAGCAGGGTAACTTGCATGAAAAGGTGGCGGCCAGTCGCAAGAGGCTTGATGAGATTCAACAGGCCATTGATAAAAACTCCATGGATGATAGTTTGAGGGATGAGGAAAGACGTTGCATGGCTGAGTTTCGGATGTATGCCCATGATGAGGAATCCTTCTTGAAACAAAAATCTAAAGTGCATTGGTTCGGGTGATTCTAATACGGCTTTCTTTCATGCTTCCTTGAAGAATAGAAACCAGAGGGGTCGTATAAATTTGATATTGGATGTGATTGGAAATAAACACGAGGGGGAATCTATTCCCACAACCTTTTTTAGTCACTATGAGGCTTTCTTAGGGTGTGCTGGTGTTGTTGATTTGTCTGTTCCCCTGATCTTTTTACCAGAAAGCTTGACCCAGCATCGGCTAGTCAGATGACTCGGCCGGTTGATGACAAAGAAATAAGAGATACTATTTTTGCTATGAATGATAATAAGGCACCTGGTCCGGATGGGTTTACTGCTGCTTTCTTTAAGAAGGCCTGGTCCATTGTTGGTAAACAGGTTTGCCTTGCTGTTAATGATTTTTTTGTTTCTGGTAAATTATTGAATGAGCTGAATCACACTATTATTACTCTGGTCCCTAAAGTGTCAACCCCTGGGAGGATCACTGACTACAGGTCTATCTCGTGTTGCAATGTTATTTACAAGTGTATTAGCAAGATTGTGGCTGATCGTATTAAAACTGAGCTTGGGACCATTGTTGATGTCAATCAGTCTGCTTTTATTCCGGGGAGGAGGATCTTGGATAACATCTTGCTTACTCAAGAACTTATGCATAACTATCATAGGGAGTTGGGTCCCCCCCCCCCCCACCCGGTAGTGCTTTCAAGATTGACATCCAAAAAGCCTATGATACTGTTGATTGGGGCTTCCTTGAAGCTGTGTTGTCTGGTTTTGGTTTCCACCCGAGGTTTATAAAGTGGATTATGGTTTGTGTCTCATCTCCCTCTTAATCCATTTGCATCAATGGTAATCTTTACGGTTATTTTCGTGGGAAACGGGGGCTAAGACAAGGGGTTCCGCTCTCCCCTTACCTTTTTACGTTGATTATGGAGGTGCTTACTCTCATGTTTCAGCAGGCTGCTAGTATTGATAAGTCTTTCAGGTTCCATCACCATTGTGAGAAGCTGAAGATCATCAACTTGTGTTTTGTTGATGACTTATTTATCTTTACTCGGGGGGTGATGTTGCTTCTGCTAGAGTTATTTTTCGGGTGCTTTCTATGTTTTCCAGGACTACATGTTTGCATCCCAGTCCCAGAAAAGTACTACTTTCTTTTGCAATGTCCCGGATCAGGTTAAGGTTGATATTCTGGAAACTATGTGTATGGCGGAGGGAGCTCTTCCGGTTCGGTACTTAGGGGTGCCTCTTATCTCGTCTAGGCTCTCGGCTAAAGATTGTGCTTCCCTTATTGATGGCCTTGAGAACAGAATTGTGAATTGGAAAAACATATTTATGTCATTTGCGGGTAGAGTTCAACTTATTATCTCTGTTCTTTCCTCGCTTCATATTTTCTGGTCTTCAGTCTTTATCATCCCGGCTAGTGTTATCTCCTCACTTGAGAAGAAGATGCGTGATTTTCTTTGGTGTCAAGGTGCCTTTAAGAAAGGGATGACGAAAGTTGCTTGGAAGCATGTGTGTGTCCCAAAGTCTGAAGGTGGTCTGGGTATTAGACGGATTGATGATATGTCTAAATCCTTAATGGCTACTCATGCTTGGAGTATCCTCATCAGACGTAATTCGCTTTGGGTCGCTTGGGTGTATGCTTATCGGTTAAAAAACCGGAACTTCTGGGAGTATAAGTGCCCGTCTATTTGCTGTTGGAGTTGGAGGAAGATTTTGGCCATTCTGCCTCTTATTCGTCAGTTAGTGTGGTCGTGTATTGGTAATGGGAGGTCCACATCCGTTTGGTTTGATAATGGACGCCTTGGGGTCCGTTATGTCATCACATTTCCCCTCGCATCAGGTATTCAGCGGGCTTTACCTCAACTACTACGGTAGCGGATGTTTTTAGTTTAATGAGGATAATTGGCCTACTGCTTGGCTTGATCTGTTTCCTATTTTAAATGAGTCCATGTATATTCGTTTAACGGCTAATGGTAATAACAGTCTGCAGTGGCAAATGGATGATAGATGTTATGCTTTCTCTTCGTTTATTGTTTGGGAGTCTATTCCGTGTAGAGATGTGGATGTCTCTTGGGTTAAGTTTGTTTGGTTTGCTCAGTGTGTTCCGCGTCATGCCTTTATTGTTTGGCTGATTATGCGTGATCGTTTGCTTACCCAAGATAAGATTACGGGTTGGGATATCTCGAGACGTAAAAATATGAATATGATGTGTTGTCTACTCTGTTACAAGGATTATCACTCTCGTGGTCATCTCTTCTTTGAGTGCCCCTTTGCTTCTCGGGTTTGGAAGCTAGTTCAGCCTTACACGAGTATGACTGGGGTCTCTAATGCTTGGGCTGATGTTTCTGGTTTTTTTGTCAGTAAATCGGTGAAGTCGATTCAGATCCTTGTGGAAAGTTGGTGGTCCATGCTGCGGCTTATTTTGTTTGGCAAGAAAGAAATAACTGGATTTTCAATAATCATGATCGCCCTCCTGACACCGTTGCGGGCATGATTATTGAGGTGGTTCGTTGTCGTTTGATGGGCTTGAAATACAAGAGGTCCCCTAGGGTGGAGCAGGTTTTGAGTTCGTGGAAGATTAGAACTTTGGGAGACATAACGAGCGCTACGTAGCCTACTTTGTTTTTGTTGGGTTTTCCTAGTTTTGTGTTCTAGGTGGGGTTGTTTTGCACTGGTTCTGTTTTGGTGGTTTGTTTGTTTAGTTTGTGTGGTTTCTGCATGCTCTGGGGCATGTCCCGAGTATGAACTAGTAAGGACTCTCCTTACTACTTGTTTTTTTTCTTTCTGTGGGATATATATACAAAATCACCAGGATAACCCTTTACCTAAAAAAAATTCACGGATGACTTCACTTTAGATATCCACAATGATTCACAAGTGAAGGTGCTAGCCCATGTACGCAAACACCACAAGAATACAAGAAAACAATTTGGTGGTCTTGGACTACGATTTCTATACGAGCCTACATCCGAACCACAACGAAAACACCTAAATTTCCCCACCAATTTTGATAAGGTTATGTGTATGTGGTTTATACACTCCTTTTGATTGCAAAGATCCCAATATGGCTTCAAACTTAGGTTTTAGGTTCCCATACTACTTCAACTTGTTAAATTAGCACAACATTGCATATATGTTAAAATGAGTAGTTGTTTAACAATCATAACTAACATATATCAATTCAAGGATATCTTATCCGTTGACCCGTTTCTTTCAATCAAATGAGGACGTTGTCTTCACTTTAAAAAAAAAATAAATCCAATCAATCAAATGAGGACCTCATGTCTTCCCATCACCCCAACCATTAGCCACCACTAGAACCGTCCCCCTCTTGTCCCTTATTTCGGTGGAAGCCAAGCAAGACCCACACCGCAACCCTCTTTCCTTTTCTTTCATGTTTCTATTGTAGCCTCATAGCCCAAATCGAACCCATCCCAACCTTTTATCGCATCAGTTTCTAACCCAAAGAGAACCAAGACTCAAGCCCTAAATTGTATCCTACAAATAGCACCATATGTCCTCATTTGACACCACACCTCAAGCCTGAAACACTTGAGCAAAACACTCTCTCTTTCTTTCTCCAGATATACAGGTTCGAGAACCCAAGCCCCAAACCTAATCGCGAATCATTACGTGAATCAAACGAGTCAACCTTGTTCTAATTCCACTTATTAGGTTTAATCGGCGCAACGGAAATACACGATTCACAACGAACACTCATAAATAACAATAAAGAAACACGAATAGAGAATTTTACGTGATTCGGTCAGTGTGACATATATCTACGGGCTGCAACTAGGGATATGTTTATTAAGCACAGTACGGCGAATTACAATGCATAGACGGGATAATATATAGCACTATTGCAGAATCGGGATTAATCGCTTGGTGGTCCTCTAGATAAGCAATTATGATTAAGGGTTTGAGGGTCCTTGGTGGTCGTGGCGCTCCTTGATGGTTAGGTTAAAATTTTTGATTAAAAAAAATCAAAAATTAAAAAAAAAAACCTTAAAAATACCCAAACCCAATCCAAAAAGTTGATCTTAACAATATTGTTTGAAAAGATGACCTCGAGTTAGTTAAAGAAGCGGTTGATGAAGCTTCAGGGACAGATAATAATCAAGCACTCCCGAGAGAACTTCTTGATAAAGACTTCAACCCCAACAGATTAACCTCTATCCACTCGAAAAGTACCTTATTTGATGGGTACGGGTCAAGACCTGTATACCCGCAAAACCCACGGTCAAGACCCGCTAAACCCTTTAAGTAAAGGTACGGATACATGTTCACTTTATTGACTTAAACGGGTAAGGATTTGTCAGGTTCGAGTATGACGGGTAAAACCCGTTTGCACGCCAATAACAATGAATTAACTAAAAATAAATAAATGCTACATTTATATAAATGTAATCTACCCGTCCAGATATCAATCACCATACCAGCTTATAGTTTTAGTATAACCAAATCTGATTTAACCCGAACCTGCAATCATCCCCCGCATGTTTAAATAAGATATAAAAACAAGTAGGAACAAAAGCATTATCCAAAAATGAAATCGTATAACAGCTAGCTATTTCTTCAAATGTTGAAAAAGACAATTTAACAAGTCGTACAAAACAAAAACACAACACAAATATATTCATTCGCCTAACCTTCAAATAAGCAGGAGAAATTTACAGGCCTTCTAAGATGAGCACACGTCAAATTGATATTGAAGCCTGTGCCTGCCTGCCAGCCTATAAAAAATTGTTCAACCACCCTCTAATCGATTTTCACTGAGGAGAACAAATAGTGAACAAAGTACAAGGATGTAATGAACCCAATGGTCCCAGTAGACAACATGATCGCAATGGCAACAATCAGCGAGTACCCGAGATAAAGTATGGCAGACACGGGTCCGCTTAAACTCCGAAGGTCAAAAACCAAATACTTCATGGAATACAAGAACACATACAGAGAGACTGAACCCGAAGCATAAAACGCCTTCCACCACCACTGCCAATCCTCAACACAAAGATGCATGTAGGTCAGAACAACTGACACCTCAGCACACACAACCACCAACAACATAAGAACCACAAGCAAAAACCCAAACACATAGTAGAATCTTCCGAGCCAGATGCTAGAAAGAATGAAAAAGAGCTCGATAAAGAGGGTCCCGAATGGAAGGGTACCAGCACCAATCACCAGCAGCCATGACGGGTATTTTTGTGCTGGTATTTCTCTAGCAATTTGATTGGTACGAACAGGGAACTGAATCGGGTCTGCCCGTGTCCCTAAGTACCCTCCTAACAGAGTAAGTGGAACCGAGATGCAAAATAAAAGTGACAGAAGTATGAAGTATAATGAAATGGGAATTGCACCAGTACTGTTACTGCCCCATAGAATGAAGTTTAATATGGTTAGGATAATGAAAACGACGCCTGGGAAGAAAAATGCAACTGACCATGAAACAGATCGCCATCCTTCTGAAGTACCCTTAATCGTTCTCCATAGATAAACTCCAGCATATCCAGCTCCAGTTCCCAAGAAAAGATAAAGTACTATCATTCCAGTTAAAAGCATACCTCGTGAAGCGGGTGACATGAAGCCAAATGCAGCGAATAAGATAGTGACAACTGTCATTCCCGTGATTTGTACTCCGTCTCCTACCATCACACATAGAAGTTTGGAGTGATTTGGCTCACGAAATACATCACCAACAACAAGTTTCCATCCTGATAGCTCTTCATTCATTTGTGCTTGAGATTCTTTGTCTAATTCTTCATATCGTGTAAGATCACGTCTCACGGTTCTTAAAAATATAACGAAAACAATACCAGCTAAAAAGAAGATTACCATTAGCGAGTTAAGAATTGAAAACCAATGGACACGGGCACCTTCCATTTTCAGATAAGCATCCCAACGGGATGGCCATCTCACGTTACTTTTCACAAACTCAACTTCATAAGTGAACGATATTTTTTCTTGTTCTCTTATTATTTGAGATTTCTCCAGTCCCAATGGACAGTTTACAGAATCCGCTTGATCATATTGATGGAGTTTTGCCATTTTCTCAGGATCATTCTTAACACTGCATGGGAAAACCTCAAAACCAACAATCTCATATCCAGCAGCCTTCTTTTTATCATCAGAAGTTGATATCACACCCATGCCTTCTTCCCCTGTTCCAAGTATCTGCACACCTGTACCTTCATACTCGTGGACAGACACCCTGAACTTAACATGATTAATAATGTAATCATCCTTACTGCCGGGAGGTGTAAATCCAACTGGAAACCCCGTCCATTGAATTTTAACACCATTCTGGTACGCAAACCTCATTGCAGGCAGGTTATCAAGAATCATATTAACTTGATACAAATCATGTGTTCTTTGTTTTAAAAGCTTTACATCATGCTCACTTAATGGGTGCGTAGTGCAAAGGAAAACTGATTCATTGATGTTCATTCGGAAGCGATAGGGTGAGTTATCGATTTGGTCTCCCATAAGTAATTCTCCTAAATTTTCAGCACTTTTCTTTATTCCACCAGAGGGAGTGCAGTATGGTAGACTGTAATAACTAAAGGGAAGCTCTGTCTCTATAGATGTTAATGAATTAACTTTAGCAAATATTGGCTCACCTGTTGAGTATGTCCGCATGTAACTTCCAGGCAAATAAAAACCATTGCAGAGATGTCCGAGAAAAACCACATAGGTAAAAAGGCCTAAACGAGTCCTTTTAGACATGAATAACAAATCCATTGTCTCAAGGATGCAACTGGGGGTTGGGACTCTAAAACTTCAATCAACCGAAACCACTGAACCACTGCTGCTGAGATGTTTATCAACAAACCTACAAGATAGAAATTTATGGTTTTAGTACTTTGTTCTCGAGTCATACGACTCATACCTAATCAACATGTTCAGTTATGATGTGTCTACCATAATTTTTCCCATCCAACCCTTTTGCCCTGCTTCTTACTTATGTTCAGTGTTCAATTCAAAAGTCCTCAAAACTCAAAGTTAAAACTGAGTAAAGCCCATTAGTCACATTGGCAGGAGATAGGAGCCCCTTCAGGATACCCAACATTAATAAAGAGTTCAAATACTAAATCATTGGAGATTCCAAATTTCCACTTAAGTAAGGGGTTTCAAAATCAAAAAACAAATCCCTCTAATCTTGTATTAGAATTTTAGACCCTTCTCCTCTATTTTACGAATCAAAGGATTTGGAAAATGACAACCAGACAATATCTTAAAGAATTAACAAACTGATAAAGAGCAATATAATAGAGTTCCAACTAAGATCATGCTCACACAAAGAATTACAGCATCAACAAACAGAGGAGATGCTACATATTATTGTAGATTCACATCTGAATTCGGTATCATCTCCTCTTAGAACTACGGAGTGAATGAATTCCTCAATCAATTTGTTTTGTTTAATAATTTTCCACTCTTAGATTTGAAATGACTTGCTTACAATAAAATTTGGAGTTTGATATACAAAATCAGTCTTCAAATACAGCCAGAATGCAGTAGATCAACACAATTATGCTTAAAAAAGAGATTAAATGCAGCAGATGTAACAGCAGGATATCCAGAAACAGATCTAACTGATTTCCAGAAGAAGAAAAAAAATAAACAGAACAAACCTCCTTATCTGGAACTAGTTGAATTTCTAGAAATAGAAGGATCGAGTTCCAACGTACAAAATTCATCGACAGCAAAACTAAACCTAGCTCAGTGTAAGAGCGAGAGTAGAGAGGGAAAACAGTTACAGAAACTCACAGTTTGTTTGTAGATGGTGAAGTAGATGAGAGGATCTCGGTGGGTGGTCAGATTGAGGTCGTTAGGGTTTCCACGAAGAAGAAGAAGACTGCAGAACAGCAGAAGGAATACAAAAATCTCAGTGCGGTTGGGATCGGATCTACAAATTGCATTTGCGTGAGTGAGTGAGTCAGTCAGTTCAAGCATTGCATAGGCGTTACCATATTTGTTCTCATCTTTTTTTTTTACTTTACTTTTGTCTTATTTATAATTTAAGGTTCGGTTCTAAATGATTATGAGTACAGGAGAAAAAAACTTTATAAAATCTGTATATTTGATAAAAAGTTTGGTGATTTGCTAAAATTAGGGATTGGAAGAGAGAGAAAATATAATGATAAAGATATAAAAATATTATTTAATTATGGTTGTGAGTAAAAAAAAGAGATAAAAAATAATAATCTATATCTATATATATATATATAATAAAAGAAAAGTTATTGGCATCACTAACAAATTGCCATGTGGCACCACCACATTCATCCTCAACAACTTTTCCCGCCAATTCTTCTAATTATGGAAGTGATTTGTATTTCTAATTTTTTATTTATTGCATTCTTAATTATTTAATAACCAATTATTTAATTACTAAATATATACAAATACATAATTATCATAGATTATAATTGTATTTATAATTTTTTTTTAAAAGTCACCCGTGTAACACACGGGGATAAAAAACTAGTAAAAGTATAAATAATAAGGATAAGGATACGGAACCTGCTGTGAATATTTTCAAACTTTACCCCGTAAGGGTGGGCGAAGTGGGTCGGCAAACCGCAAACCCAATCTCGGCAAAATTAACATTCCATCGGCAAACATTCTATAACCATTCCCCCTCTATCGGCAAGCTTGGTTGATCGGCAAAGTCCATGTGATTTCGGCAAAAAGTTGCCATGTGGTTGCCGAATGTTTGTGTGTGTATTTTGTAGATTTTCAAAGTAAAAGTTTGCCAATCAATTCTACAAACACATTCCCTCCACCAAAACATCAATTCTACAAGCTTTCATTCTCTCTCCTCTCATTGGTTAAATTTTTTGTAGAAACTTTTTTTATCTACAACCCACTCCGCCCACCCTAAGGTCAATACCCTCACCGAGGGCTCGGTGAGGGTGCCAACGTGGACACGGTGCTCGGTGGAGGTGTTAGGAGCGTTTCTCGGTGACGTGGTGAAGGTCTCGGTGGTGGTGACTTCGGTTCCCGTCCCCCGCAGCAACAAACTCGGTGGTAGCTACCTTTTTCTTTTTTCTTCTTCTTTTTTCAACAATGGAGAGATTGAGAGAAACCCTAGCTTCGTGGCTTGGTTCGTCGAAGTCGCGCAGGGTCGGTGGTCGGAGTGGTCAGCAAGGAAGAAGCAGAAAGGGTTTTTGTGTCTCTTGTGCGTGAGGAAGAAAGGGTCCTATAATGACTTTTCACAATTTAGAAAACAAGCCCCTCCACTTTAGAACATTACAGAAAAAGGACTTCTTCAACAACAAAAAATGTAGCATGTATTTATTTTTTTTATTTTTAATTAATTGATTAAAATAATAATAACAGTAAAGTGAGTGGAGTGAAAGGTGAAAGGTGGGTATTAGGAGTGAAATGAGTGAAAGGTGATGGGAGTGAAAGGTGATGATGTAGCGCTGAGTTGACGAAAAAGTAAGGCGAAAGATGATAGGTGATAGGAAAGTATTGTGAATAACCTAATACTCATCCCTATACCACCCTTCACTCTTTTTATTTAAAATAAAAAAATAAAGAGAGTGGGAGAGTTAGAGAGAAAAAGTGAGAGAGAAGGTTGTGCAGTGATCAGTGGTCGCGGTCTTCATTTTTGTTGTGGCGCCGCACTACATGTTTTGGTGTAGCCGTAGTACACTGCGATCCATATAATCTCCCGCGCACTCTGCAGTGGGAGTATTACAATTATCCTTAATGTGGTTACTGGATTGAGAGATCATAAATTCGATATCTTAGCTTCAAGGTTGTAGTTTTTACCATCGGTCACTCACAGAGATTGATTTGTTTTTTAAATCTAATTATTGAGCCTCAATATCTGGCTGGCTTATTTTTTCTATGAGAATAAATTGGCTTTATTATAAAATGATTTTATCTTCACTCATTCACATGTGACGCTATATAAAAAAAAGGAAAATATCTAAAATAACCATTTTTAACAAAGCTTTTCATGAAATAGTCATGACTTTTGATTTTTGAAAAATAGTTATTCGGATAGAGGCGTCCGTGACTACTAAATAGCGATTACTAAATATGGTTAATCAACTCTAGTTTAAGTCCAATAGGAATTTGACATGTCAACTCTAGAGGCGTTGCCGACCACGTATATTTCTAATACGAACGTAAAAGTGACGCAATGCTACGGTGGTAGTCGACGACCCTACTTTTTTCTTTAAATTCAAAATTTAAAGATGAGAGAGAAAAATTGTGTTTATAGTAGTTCAAAAATAATTTAGTAGGGTCATAAACTTGAGACCCCTAAGGTGTTAAGAAGCGAGCTAACCAACTCAACTAAGAAGGAGATATGTTCAACATCTTCATATATTATTTACTATTAATTTGAAGCTAGATGTGCAATGCGCACGTTGTTGCGCATTACCCCGAGAAAACCGTGGGCTCACAAAACAATTAAAGTGACTTAAAGTAAACGGAAATACAAAATTACTACGTAACAAAGTTAGAAGTAAAATGCTCAAATTATCAAACGTATGACCTAAAGTAACGTTTAATATTAGATAATTAGGAGAGGAATTGAATGACTCATTATAAGGTAATGAAAATTAGAACGTTTGGTTGGTTAATAAAATGAAATCATTTATTACCTATGCAATACCATTTCCTGTAGATCTCCCAAAATCATTCCACCACCCCCCCCCCCTTTTTTTTTGGTTTCATTCATTTCCCCCTTACTTTGTTTTTCTCCATTTTACCATCTTCGACATGTCTGCACAATCATTTCGAAGTTCCTTTACCCCCTCATCGCTGCCCTCGAACACCACCTGCGACAAACAACCAGGCTCCGTTACTGCCCTCAAACACTACTTCCGAAAAACAACCGGCAGAGCAAAAGCCTACTACTGTTAATAAAACCTAAAACTGCCACATTCTCTTACGACTGATTTATTCTCGCCTGAACAACGTAATCACATCGTTAACCAATCTCAGGTAATACTGAAACAGTTAATCATGGACTCGTTGGAGAATAACGAAAGCGTAAGCAATTACTGAAAACCCCCAAACTCTCACATATTTTTCCTTTTCATCTCGTAAGATCTCTTTTAGGTTGTTGTCTTGTTCTTTGCAGGAAGAGAAGAAGAAGAGTGGTTGTAATGTTTAAGCTATGAAACATGAATGAAGTAGAGAGATGAATAGAGTATTATTTTTACTAGAAAGTTAAAATGAAGAATACATCGGTTTTCTAAAGTTTATCCTTTTCTCTTTTTTATTAATGGAAAATTTGGATCACTGACAGGCCACTAATTCACTAGATCATCTTCATTTTCCGATTACATGACCCGAAGACCACCCTCAAGAGAAAACCCGTCATATACGGTGTTTCAATGTCAAAGCTGCATTTGCATTTGCTTTTCCAGTTACCCAAAACTTAATCATTTTTTTTCTTTTTTTACCATTAACTAGAAATCATCCGCGCATTGCTGCGGTAATTGCGAATTAATGGTAAACTATATTAGGAGTTCATATAATATTATATAAATATTTGGGTTCGAAGGTCGATTGCCTTGTTAAAAACTTAATATTACACAGAACAACTATATACTGTTAAGATTACACAAGATGAGGTAACAAA
>JBCNJP010008538.1:0-14360 GCA_039602395.1 Deinandra increscens subsp. villosa
GCTGTTAAGCTAATGAAAACTTTGTTTCTGTAGATCAATGGACCATGATGGCGGTGATGCTACAGAGGAACAAAGAATGGAGGCTTTGAGAGCCCAAATATCGGTAAGGCGGGTAGAAACGGGGTAAAGCCTACGCAAGAAACCTCGTATAAACCTGTGGTAAGTTATTTACCATGACCAATAAAACTAGAAAACCTTGCCAAGGGCAAAGGAATTTGACATTAACAAGTTGTTTTTGAATCCTATTATATTAGGATTATGTTTTTGCCTTTTAAGAACCATATAATGGCTAAGCATGATACAATGGGTAAAAAGGGTTCTAGGGAACCACCACCATGTATGGTGTGGTACTTGATCGTAAATGGTTCATTGGAACCATAGATCATAAATGAGATGAAAATTTCTCAAGGCAACAAGATAGCATTGTTACACGTAATTGTGCAATGTTGTATCTTGAATAAAAATTTGTTAATATAACAAGATAGCATTGTGACAAGTACTTGTGCAATTTAGTATCTCTAAACATGTGAAAAATTTATGTTCATGTGGGGTAACCTTGCTATAGGTAAGGAAAACCCTAGAAGTGGTCAAACGTGACATTGATTTTGCATGAAAATTGACCCCAAGCAATTGGAGGGATGAGGATTCATATGACTCAAAAAAAATGCATTGGGCTAGGACTCGTATTCATAATGGGCATGTGCTAAGGTACGACCAGGTGGGACTACCCAACCTGGATTACATTTTGATAAATGGTAATGTATATACATGTGTCTAAATCGAGTCGAAATAAGAGTTTGGACCCATGAGGTCATAATCCGAAATTGAAATGTGCATGTGGAAATTGGTGAAGAACGACTCTGTATGAGTCATGAAACCAATATAATTAATGGGGTAATTGGTGAAGAACGAATCTGTAGAAACCGTGAAACCAATATAAATAATGGGTTGATTGGTGAAGAACGACTCTGTAGGAGCCGTGAAACCAATATAACTAATTAGGTAATTGGTGAAGAACGACTCTGTAGGATCCATGAAACCAATATAATTAATGGGGTAATTGGTGAAGAACAACCCAAGAGGGGGTCGTGAAGCCAATAATTTAAAACAAGGTTACAGTTGGGACATCTACGGATGTACAAAGGTTGAACCTTATATGGAAATGTCATAAAAGAAAGATTAAAGAATAACCATGGAACTAATGAGTCAAAATGGTCGTATGTTTTAATCGACAAAACCATTGAGACGGTTGTATCATGTTTACTATGCGATAGCATAAATGGTTAAATGATATCAAGTGATATAATGTGATTAATTTTTAAGTGATTTGGGTTAAAAACCAAGTCGATAATTAAGTAAAAATTACGAAATGGAAAACAGGAATAAGGAGAAACGGGTTATTGCATATGCTGGAAAACCCGTAACCCCATTAAGTGACTAGACGTTTAACAAAAGGTAAGAAGTAACCTTGTTAAACGTAGTAAAACTCATGCTGTTGAGTCATGTTGATTCCCATGTAAGTTTTGTATAACTAATAGGGAATTGAAGTTGTTAGGTGGGTGATCGACCCAATTTCATGGGTGAGACCCACAAGCATAAATGATTGTGAAAGTAGGGAGGACGCTGGAAGCGACCGTTCCTGAAGATGTACAGAAGATTGCTATACAGGTAAGTATCCTCAAAATTTTCCAAATAAATGTTGGAATGTAATATGAACAAGTAATGGTTTTTAAGAATCATAACTACGTGCTAAAATGTTATGTGAATCGATTAATGGTTAGTAAGAACCATGTAATGTGTAAAATTGTTTAGAAATGATCCATAGGGATCATAATGCTGATTATTTGTTGATTGCTAGCTAAATGGTTCAAAAGAACCATGGTAACACAAAAATATGTTAATATGTCGACGTGTCAAATGAACAATAAATGGTTCATAGGAAACATAACCATATATTAATATGCAATCGAATGATAAACAATTCATAGGAATTGTGATAATAGCGATACGGCAAGACGGATAAGGTCCTTCTAAACGTCATTTTGATATGAAATAGCTAAATGACTCTTAGGAGCCAAGAATAGATCAATGTCTGACACGTTAAATTGTAATAAGATGTAAATTTATATATAACTGTCATAATTTCATAAATATAACTAAGTAAAAATATATCATGATTATAAAATAGGATATAATTTCCAACCATAAAGAATTTATTAGGGAGTAGATCTGAGAGGGAAAATTTCCATGAGAATGAATCTAGTGTTGACAAGTGTCAACAATTGTAAATGTTTATTAGAGTAGGAAGATTCACAGCCTATTACTTATTTATTCGTGTCCTTATAATTTATACATTTATTATTATTTTTTTCTTTCACTTATAAACACAATTAAATAATATATTTTTATACAACCTCTCTCTCATCCACTCACAACCAAACCTCAAATTTTACAAAATTAACAGCTTTTTTTGTCAAATATTCAGATTTTTAATATTTTTTTTCTCTCTCCTCCACTCATAATCACTTACAACCAAAGCTTAAATTTTAATAACTGCACTCACATAGTTATACAGAACGGGCTGTGAATACTCTTATAATTATAGATTATAGATATAGAAACCTTTAGAACTAAAAACTTAAAATATGTACTTTTGCATTTTTTTTAAATTTCCAAACAATTAATTCAAGAAAAAAAATACTTCAAATTATGCTTATTAGGTCTAAGAGTAAACTATTATTTCAGGCTATGTGGATTGGTATAAATTGTCGTTTTCATCTATTATTTTCAAATTTACTCTACACCTCACTTGTTTCAGTTTCTTGCCGTTTCGAAACATATGACTAACCATTAGTAAAATTCAGTTAAACTAGTGTGAATTGATAAAATTATCCTCTTAAAAAAAAACAAAAAAACAATAGAAATTGATAAAATTACCCTTTTAAAAAAACAAAAAACAATAGAAATAATTATAAGACCCATCCCACCCACTCACCCCACTCCATCTCGAAAAATTCACTAAAATGGCCATTGACCACCTGTCAATTACTCAAATGGCCATTGACTTATCAATTTTCTAGAATGGCCGTTACTATAAAAATGGCGTGAGTGGATAGCGAGAAATTATACTTAAGCGCGAGAAGTGAAATTCCCATATTATTTCATATTTTCTATATTTTATTCATTTTAATTAATTAAGCACCTCAATGTGTTTTATGTTAATAACTTATATTTAGTGATCTTTTTAAAAAATCTAAATACACACTCGTTCATAAAAATTTTTCCTAAGTTTTATTAAAAACGGAGTTCATTTAAAAAAAATTAAGTCTCGTAACCGATTGTGTAACATCCCACTTTTTAGATTGGGTACATACGTTAAATAACATGTTAAAGTATGCAACATGAAACGTTAAATGCCCCCAACTTGGTTATATTTAATCGTTATGTGAAACCATGAGGTTTATTTGGTAAATTTACATTTTGGTTAAAAATTTAAAACATGGAACTAAAATGGAGGGGCCAAATTTTCAAATTGCCTAAACTAGAATTAAACAAAAAAAAGAGAGAGAGAAGAAGGGGGAGGTCGTATTCACGACCTGGAGATCGAACCAGACCCCATCTTCATCCTGAAACTCGAAATCTGAGCAATTGGAAGACATAGGCTGCGATTTTATCATCTAGGGGTTGATTTAGAAGTGGTTTCCAGCCCCTAAACTCATTCTTGGAGCAAGTAAGTAAAAACTCCTCTATGTTGCATGCATAGATCACGAAATTAGGGGTTAGAAATCTGCAATTTGTTGTTGTTATATAAATCCTATGGTGTTAGGAACTTGAATAATTGCATAACTTTCTAAATTGATTAACATTTGTTGAAGTAGTCACCAAACCCTTACACTTGAACATTCATGGTAGGTGACTACTTAAGCTAGTCATGAAGTAAGTTCAATTGATGGAATTCTTGCATAAATATGTTGTTACTTGATGAAATTTGGTTGTATTAAGATGGGTTGGAAGGGATTCCACCTAATTGATGTTAAATGGTAGGTTGGAATGTTAAATGAATGAACTTCGTGAACCTACAATATTAAGCACGCCAAGTGCTCGATGAAATGCCTAACCTAGATGAAATGTTGAAATTCATGACTAAATGTAAGAATGATATATTACTTACAATCATGAAATAAGAATGTGATTGATATGTGAAATCCATGCTTATAAAGTGTGTTAAATGAGATGGTATAAAACCATGAAAATGTTAAGAACCTAGTTGTGGGGCTGTTTTGGAAGGGGCGTATAAGATCCCTCGTAGGTCCGTTTAGGATGCAAAATATATGATTGAAATGCTTGTTCTGAATACTATGTTTGGTATTTAAACACCGGAAACTGCATCCGGTGTATAATGGGTCATAATGACCCGTTAATATGGTCACTCAATTTTCCAACATGCTGTTTGGGAAAAATTATGGTTGTTGTCCTGTTTTTAGAAAAATCGTTAGAGGGTGTGCCATATATGCCTGGAAAGGTCTTTCAGTATACTACATTCCATCTTTAAACATGGAATGCTGGAAAAATAGTAAGATGGTCAAAATGGCCAATTACAGCAGCATAGCTGGAAAAGTCTACACACAAATATTACCTTCTAAAATCAATTAAGATTGAAGTTGTGATTATACTTGCTCTATACATGCATGAAAGTTAAATTGGCATATTATATGACCTATATGATATATGATTAGTGCAATTATATGTGTTCGTATGTAAATTGTTGGTTCGACTTTATAAGTCAAAGTGTTGGTTTCAATTGGAACATAAAATATGATGAATATGCGTAATGGAAATTGTTAGTAACTAAATGGCTAGATTTTTCATGAAAGAGAATACTAACGAGTTAAATGTTGACCATTGAAAAAGCTAGGTTTTGAGCTTGGAATCAAATGGGTCAACCGGATGAAGTGGTAAATGACTTTAGGACGAATCGAGGTAAGTATTACTTACACCCTATAAGTTAGCTAGTGTGCTATGATATATGTTCCTACCATGAAATGAATGGTTACGTACCAATTAAGGTACCCACATAAGAGTAAGTAGATTACCAGAAAGTTAAATGGAAACCTTGAATTGTCAGGGTAAAGTGTGTGTTTATATATTGGGTTGAAATACATAAACGATTTATAAAAACCACACTAGAATGCAAAAAATGTTGCCTAGTGGTTAGATGACTAGCTGAAGCCCAAGTTATTGGGTTAAGTAGGTTAAATGGCTCTAAGGAGCCACAAATGTGAAATTGCTTTATTGTCGGGTAACATCGTTATTGTTACAAGTATTAGATATGAAAACATGTAGTTCATAGTTATAAAACGAACCATGTGTTTTAATAAAAGGGTGACGAATGGTTCAAGGAACCATGAAGCCCCAATGCCAAGGGGTTCCCAAACGACTAGATTTGACCATAAGAAAGATTCGGATGAATCAACAGATGAATAATAAGTTACAATGAGCAGAAATGGGTTTATAGAATCCATGCCATGTAACAAAGAAAGAAGGATCATAAATGGTTGGAGAACCATAGATCCCTATTGCTTAAAAGCGGTCAAATGAGCCGTTGGGAATTACGAAAGGCAAGAACCCGTCTTAAAGGGTCAAATGAATTAAATGGGTCATTTGGACATTAACTACAATGGTTATGCAATCCAGAGGAAAATAGAATGGTGAAGAACGTAATCATGTGACTCGGGTCTAAAAACAGAAATAATATAGTTTTGCAAAGAACTTGACCCATAATAGATGTGTAAAAACCAATCAAGGTGTGTGCATATAAGCATGTTATGTTTAACTACTTGCATATGTGAAATAAGTTGCAAAATATATGTTGTGGATCAAATCTGGATCATAACTTTCTGGGTTGCCACAAGGGAATCCCTTAATGGGTCAAACAGGTCGGGTGAACCCGGGGTTGGTTATTGTATCATAACCATGACAAAGGTATGTATTTTTCCTCATAAACATGTTTAGAATGATGTTTTAAAAGTATGGAAAGGCTGGGAGAAGTCCCCTAAGAACCTGGATGAAGTTGCCAAAATTTGTGAAAAAAAAAACTGTCAAAATATTCTAAGTATAAAACTGGGCAAAGTCGGCCAAAGCCCTGGAAAGATGGCTCCAAGCGTATCGCTTGGAACAAGACACTTGGGAGGCGATTCGCTTAAAAGTCCAGGCGTATCGCTTGGAAATAATGAAGATCTAGGCGATACTAGAGGTGCAAAAATCGAATCGATTCCGGGTCAGGAATCGATTCCAAATCGAAAATGGAACTGCTAAAAACCGATTCGGGCCGAATCGATTCCGGAATTGGGAGGAACTGAACCGGTTCGTATCAATTCGAGGTTTCTGTGTGGAAATCGATTCCCAAATCGATTCTTGTCGAATCGATTCCAAATCGGTGCTCTCCGAATCGATTCCTCCCATTCCTTTTGATGACTGTTAATCTAGTCGTTGCCAACGGCTATAGAGCCGTTAGATACCCGTTTGGAGCATTTTTTCACCATTTTGACCCTATAACTTTGTATATATACCCCCATTTTCAATTACAAACATTACCCCCACTTCTCTAACACTCAAAAACACTCAAACACACAAAATTTATCATAACAAATCACAAATGGAAGGAGGTTCTAGTCACAATAGCAATGCCAACTTTGTTGGTAGTGGTGATGATGATTTATCGGTTGTGAAGATCCTAACAACAAAGAGAGACCCGACTTTGTTCGGTGTACACTATGATTTGGTTGAATTGAAGAACGGCCTCACAAAGGTGCGGTGTAGGTATTGTGGAACATTTTTCCGGGGAGATGCCAACGCGGTGTTACGAAACCATATTAACTTATATTGCAAAACAAAGAAGAGTAACCCGAGTTCGGATCAAACTCAACTTGGACCCAATGGAGGCATATGGAATTTCGATCCGGAGATGGTTCGGGAACAAATGGCAAACTTTATGATTCAAGAAGGCTTACCATTTGATCACTTTGACAACCCGCGCTTGACACGCTTGATTCAACAAACGCTTCAACCACGTTATCATCACGTAAGTCGTACAACTCTTAGAAACGATTGTGTAAAAAGATGGAAGCAAGCAAAAAAACAATTAGTTTTGGGTTTTGAAAATTTAAATACCGGAGTCAACTTAACTACCAATGTTTGGTCGGCTCCGCATGTTTACCCGATTCGTACCTTTGCGTTACCGCACATTGGGTTAATCCCGATACGTGGCAAATGATGAAACGAACCATAGCTTTTGAAAAGTTTGACTATCCGCATGACGGTGACAACTTGTTTTACATTTTGGATAGTGTTATTCAATATTTTAAACTTGAAGGAAAAATATTTTTAATCTCTTTTGATAACGCTTCGAACAACACAAGTGCAGTTCAAAAACTAAAACTAAAATACCAACCGATTTGTCAATGTGTCTTTTTCCATACTCGTTGTGTCGCACATATCATTAACTTGGTTGTGCAAGACGGGTTAAACGTTGAAGGTATTAAAAAGATAAAAGACGATTTTAGACAAATGCTAAAAGATGTTTTTCATAGTGGAAAGAAAAGGTACACCGATTATCGTCGTTTTTGTCGCGATACGGGTTCGCTTTATTTGGGACCCAATTGGGATGTTCCAACTAGATGGAACTCGATATGGAAAATGTTGGATTGTGCGGTTAGGCAAAAACCTTCTTTAGAAATGTTTCATGACCAACTTGCTCAAAACGGTCTCGTTGTAACATTTCCTACTTCGGGTTGGGAAACTATTAAAAAATTAACCGATTTGCTTGAAACTTTTAAAACCGTCACTACATATTTGTCGGGAGTTTACTATCCCACGAGTAACTTGGTACTTCACCAACTGTTTTATATGTGTGGTAAACTAAATGAGTTTGAGTTTGAAGGTGAGAATTTTGAAAATATGTTTGGTCCTATGAAAGACAAGATTAAAAAATATTTTGAGGATTTTTCGGCTTGCTTCACTTGTTCCCTTGCTTTGAATCCTTTTTTCAATGCGTCCGGTGTTGAAGTTGTAATCGAGGATATCACAAATGCTTTGAACCTATATGAAGATAATGCTAATTTTGCTCAAATAACAAAAGAACGTTTTAACTCACATTTTCAAAACTTGTATGAAGTTTATTATCAAAAGTATGGAAATATAAGCAACATACATGAGGCAATGAGTTCGGCAACGACTACTAGTTCAAAAACAAGCAAAAGCCGAAATCTTTTGAACACGTTAAGAAACGTGAGTAGTAAACGGGCCAAAAGTAGCACCCCGAGTAGTGAATTTGGGAGATACAAAGGGACCGATTTTCTTCAACTTCTAAACACCGATGAGTTTGATAACTTTGATATTTTGGCTTGGTGGAAAGAGCATCAAACCTATATGAAGATAATGCTAATTTAGCTCAAATAACAAAAGAACGTTTTAACTCACATTTTCAAAACTTGTATGAAGTTTATTATCAGAAGTATGGAAATATAAGCAACATACATGAGGCAATGAGTTCGGCAACGGCTACTAGTTCAAAAACAAGCAAAAGCCGAAATCTTTTGAACACGTTAAGAAACGTGAGTAGTAAACGGGCCAAAAGTAGCACCCCGAGTAGTGAATTTGGGAGATACAAAGGGACCGATTTTCTTCAACTTCTAAACACCGATGAGTTTGATAACTTTGATATTTTGGCTTGGTGGAAAGAGCATCAAACACAATTTCCCGTTCTTTCCGCCATGGCCCGAGACCTACTAAGTGTCCAAGCTTCCACGGTAGCTTCGGAATCCGTTTTTTCTCTTAGTGGCAGGGTTTTATCTATCCGGAGGACGAGGCTCACTTCCGAGTTGCTAGAGGTTTGCATTTGCTTGAAGGATCACCTAGACGCAATGGAACGTGTACAAAACGTTTCTAATCTTGAAGGTGAAATTGAAGCGGACACGGCCGTACACGAAGACGAGGTAGCAACGGGGGATTCGATTCCACTATCCGATGAAGAAGAACAAGCAGACTTACGACAAGCAAAAGATCGAGCTACGGCGGCGGCGGCGGCAATGGAATAAACTCGACCATAAACGTTTAGTCGAGTTATCAACTTATCAATATCATAGTTTGTATTTCCTTTCAAAAACATCTATCTTTGTGTCGGTTTAAGTTTGAACAAGTTGGGATTGTAATGTTTAATCTTTGAATTTAATAAAAATGTGTTCTTTTTTTTAGTTTTGTATGAAGTTTAAAAAAAATGCGAACGAATTGGTAGGAATCGATTCTGGCCAGGAATCGATTTCAATTCGGAATCGAATCGATTCCTACCAATTCAGGAATTTATGCCAGGAATCGATTCTTGAATCGAATCGATTCGGTCAAGAATCGATTTTGACCAGAATTGATTTGGTCAGGAATCGATTCCTAAATCGAATCGATTCGTGTTTCGAATTGATTTTTGCACCTCTAGGCGATACGCCTAGGAACCCTTTTTCTGAATTTATTTGTTATTTATCATTCTTAATGATGTTTATATATGTCTATGCAATAGAAACTCACTATTGAAAGTGAGTGAATTGCACATAAAGGGAAGGCCTACCGGGGGATGCTCATCAAGACTACGTGGAGCCGATCACATCAAGCACGGACTACCCATCATGTATTTTGGTGGAAATAACTTATATATTAAGTCAATTACCACTTTAGAATGTCAAACTCAATATTGGTATATTTTGTAAATGTTAAACCGCAATGATTGTGTTTTATGATTGTTAAATCATAGGTTTTGTACAAAAATTTTCTAGGACCGGTTTTTATAACATTAAACGTTAAAGTTTGACACTAAATTGTATATGGGTGTTACAGATTGTTTAAACATATAAGTCTAGTAACGAGAGTTGGAGATCTTAAAAATATAAAAATAGCCTTTGACTTTCAAATTGGAGTGGATGACCGACGCGAAACCAAAAAAGTAGCAAGAAAGAAGTTGTCAAAGTATAATTCACTTTTTCTATATTTACACTTTTACTATTTAATTAATTAAACCTCTTAACACGTTTTTAGTTAATAATTTAATTTTTTAATTTTTTAAAAATTGTTAAATATACAATAGTTTATAGTTTTTTTCTTGAACATTTTAACCTAAGTTTTATAAAAACGGAGTTGTTCTGAAAAAACAATTAAGTTTCGTAGCCGACTTCGTATAATTTCTAAAAAAATAATGAGAGTTGGAGAAAATGTGTAAAGTGATGGTTATAATTATAATAAAGCAACAAGCTAAAATAAATAGTCTTCTAGTTGGTGATAATTTGTAAATGATTAAATAAACAAGTTTTTTTAAACGAAATTCACATTCGAAAGTTTCGTATAAATGTTTTTTTAACTTAAACGTTAAAAAGTTTCGTATAAATTTAAAACTATTAAAAAAAATTAAGTTCTAACGATAATATAAAATTTAAAATGTAAAAACAATAATCTAAAAATTTAAAACAATTATATATAAAAAATTTAAAACTTAAAACATTAAAATAAATTAAAACGCTTTTTTTAATATTAAAGTTGTAAAAAAGTTCAAGCCATTATGATAAAAAAAAGAATATAAAAAATATAAAACTATTAAAAAATTTAAGTTTTAACAATAATATCAAATTAAAACTTTAAAACAATAATATATAAATAGTTTTAAAATTAAAATGTAAAAAAAAATTAGAAGAAGACTTAATTTATTGTCATTTTATTTTATTTATTTTATTAAAATGTAAAAAAAATTATTGTCTCAAACTTAAAACGTTTTTTGTTAGATAATATAAAATATATAAAAAATCTATAAATTTTAAACAATAATATATTAAAATCTGAAACTAAAAATGTTTTTTTTTTCTCAAGAATATAAAATTTATAAAGTTAAAAACAATAATCTATAAATTTAAAATAATAATACATAAAGATCTAAAAGTTATAACCTAAAAAAAAGCTTCTTTTTTATTTAATTTAAATTTATTTAATTGGCGCGAAAATATCATATATGGCGCGAGTGGACGGCGGGAGTCTTTATTTTTTTATTATTTTCTTAAGCGCGAAATTTTATAATTTGGCGCGAAATTTTATTATCTGGCGCGAAATTTTATTATCTGGCATGAGTGAAGGGCATGAATTTGACTAAAATGTTGAGGTGGCAGAGTATCATTGGCTGGGTTAATATGGTAAAAAGCCTAGTCAAAGGCTATTTCAGTCAAAGGATGTTGGTCAATGGATATATGGGTGAATTTCCCCTCCGTCTCTCCACACACTCTCTCGTCTCTCTCTCTCACTAGCCCTCAATTCGATTTGAAATCAACCATTGAAAGTCATACCTAGATAAAGGTTCCGACCACCACACCCCGTCAAACAACCAAAACGAAGCCCTCGACCTCGACCAAATATTTTGTTTCGCGATGTTCATATGATCCTCACCATCTTTGGTTCATTCAGATTCAGTGGCGAACCTAGGAATAATTCTTATGAGGTTCGGAACTTTTCAATGGTCGTTTATTTATCACTAAATATTATTATTTTTTCTTGGTTCGATTCGGGTCGGGTCGGGTCGGGTCAAGTCATATTAACATATTTAAATCCAAATGAAGTAAGTAATTACCGACCTAATATAAAATTAATAAAATATTCGACCAACAATCTAGTCTTCCGGCAAAGAACCAACATTCTAACATTCTAAAAATTTAGCAATTAATCAAATTATCAAATAATGAAGTAAAAATTTCAAAAAGTTACCTAAACAAAAGACTTGAGGCTCTTTAGAATCTAATTCGGAAGAGGGGCAACACCGGTATCAACTATTATTTCGCTAATATAATTGTATGGAATAAGTTTGTTTAAAAAACTAATGATTAGGTTGAAATCTAAACGCGACCATAAAGTTTTAAATAATTATTGAGTATTTTGATAACTGAGTTTTGTGTAATAAATTCAATGGGCAATTGCATATATCCCCTATAAAGTTTAAAAAAAATGCATATATACCCAGTCTAAACATTTAATTGCATATATCCCCCTACAAACTTTAAAATTTGCATATATACCCATTTTTGTTTTTTTTAATTAAAAATAAATTATAGAATGATTATTTTACCCTTAATGACTCAAATCTCTCAAATTGCATATATACCCATTTATTTTTTATTTTTTTGTTCTTTTACTAGCTTAATTTTTTCTTTCATATTGTAGTTCTTTTTTTTCCTTCAACTTTTCATGCTTATTTCTTATCACATCATTAATAAACATCAAATAAAAAAAAATTAAAGTTCATTCATTACGGTACCATAATACGACATAAAAGTTTCAACACAAAATAAGAGTCATCATCTCTAAAATGTAAATATAACAAATACCAAAGTTTTACTCGACATTAACTAGTTACTTTCACGAGTTTTTGTACGTTTTCCCCGTGTCTTTTTACTTGTATATGGTTCATCTTGAGATGCCAGATTTTTGCATGTTTTTTCATGGTGTCCATACTCACCACACCTTCGACACTTATGTCTTTTTTTTTACTCGTCATTTTCTTTAATTCTTTTCTTTCTTGGTCTTCCGGGTTGTAGAGGCTAGATTATGAGGCTTGTAATATTAAATAAGTTGGGCTGGGCTCAGAGGGTTTAACTAGATTAGTAGGCTAGTTTATGATTGGGCTTGGGTTTACTATTGGGTTTATGATCCAAAAGGGGCCCAATAGTAAACCCAATGGGGGTCTATATATAGACCAATTGACCTCCTCATTTAGAGATGCTTGAGTTTACGATTTTAGAGAGAGAAGAAAGTTTACGATTTGTGTTTTGTACCCGACAAGTTTACTTGTGTGCAAAATTGAAGTGTTTTATTGTTTAATCATCGTAGTCATAACGGTGTTGCATGGTTCCTCAAGCTAGGGGTTTGTGAATCCTCAATAAACTCTGAGGTTAGGTAGGTTTTGCTATGAAAAATTAGGTGTGGGGACGGTTAAACATATCGGTAAAATTGTACCATATTTAAGCACTTAACTGGATGTGAGTTTCTGTGATCAAATCACCTGGCAATTGTCTAGAGCGTCAAGTAACGGAAGCTGAAAAGGGTTCTTCAGTCAAAGACTCGCAAGATAATATCAATGTCAATTATCAGCACCAGGCAAGTAAATATTTAAAATTTCTGAGGTAAGTTTGTAAATATTTAAATTTGGGTTTTTCTTTTATCTGTTTAAAATTTTTTATTTTTTAAAATTTTTTTGATCATGATCAGATATTCGGGGTATGAGTCTGAGGGGAAGTTTTTGTAAAATTCTCAAAGGTTTAAAATTGTCAAGTTTCATGAGAATTATGTTTTTTTTATAAGTTTGGGGTGAACTTAAAAGTTTTTTTTTTTTTTTGAAAGATTGAGGGGCCAATGTGTAACATTTCTTATTCAAAAACCTCATTTACGGTTTTAATTTACATTTACGATTCTCTCCCTCTCTCTTGTTTACGACCTCATCCTCCAAACCCTAACCTCCGCCGCACCACTCACCGGAAAACTCTTTCTCGTCCATCTTCGTCCACCTCGAACCAATCCGAGCTCACCATCGTCGTCATCTTTCATTTCCGACAAAGAACCCTCTCTCAATCGACAGTTTCGTGCATCCATTCACGGATTTTGTGTTTCAAGCCCTAATTCGCGATTGTTATCTGTGTCTACTGTTTTCGAGACAATTTCCCAAGTCTTGAAGTCGGTTTTGTGTTAGAAATTGATTAAAGGTAGTTTTTGGTGTTCATTCTGCATATTTGAGGTGTTTGATGCGTTTACGAGTTAATTGCAGGTTGTTTCAATGGCGGTTTGCGTGTTTACGATCACCTGGTGAAGAAGACGACGTTTGGGCGTTTACGATTCGTGTTTACGACTCAATGTTCACGATCGGGTTGTTTACGATCCGCATTAACGACAAAACAGTTTACGATTGGGCCATGTCGAGATAACGGTGTTTACGATTGGACTTATTATTTACGATTGGGCCAAAATTTTAATCGATCGTGAACCCGATTGATATGTCGTAAACCCGTTTTTATGGATCGTAAACCCATTGCTTGAATCGTAAACTCAAGCATCTCTAAATGAGGAGGTCAAGTGGTCTATATATAGACCCCCATTGGGTTTACTATTGGGCCCCTTTTGGATCATAAACCCAATAGTAAACCAAGCCCAATCATAAACTAGCCTACTAATCTAGTTAAACCCTCTAAGCCCAGCCCAACTTATTTAATATTACAAGCCTCATAATCTAGCCTCTACACGGGTGGCCGCATGATAGTAGGTGGATATATCTTCTCAGTATCTATGTGTACCCA
>JBCNJP010008539.1:0-12714 GCA_039602395.1 Deinandra increscens subsp. villosa
ACGTGTTAGAATTTATATGTGATTTATAAATGTGTGTTGTGAAAACCAGGTAAACACTTTAACGGTTTTGAACTAAACGGTAGAACTCACCAGCGTAAGCTGACTTTTTAAAAGTATGTATGCTAGGTTCGGCAGAGACGTTTAGAAGTAAAGGCACGGATCTTGTGAGGACGGGATAATCGGGAAAGCTATCAAGGAAGGATTTCTGGCAAGCTGGCTTAGTTATAGATTTCGTATTTATAGTTAGTTATAATTATGTACAATATCTCTCTTACTGTAGTACTTGGCTTATATAAATAAAAGTTTTAAATTTCCGCTGCTTAATATCTCTGTTGGTACCTTGTGTTCATGAGTAAATCCGATTCGTGACCCCTCCTAGTGCCAAGTCTGGGAGTGGGCGTCACAAATACGTCCACGACATTTGGTTGATCACCGAACCCGCCCATATGTGCTATGTGTCCATTTATGGTTGTCAATATGTGCAATGTGATTTAAATGCATGATTTAATATTATGAATAGCATGACAAATTGTAAATCCTTGATTATGTGACAAATTTGTATGTTTTAGGTTTCCAGCGAAACTACCGAGCGAAACTGTAGTGTCGCCCGGTAGTTAGCTAAACTGCCTGATTTATTCATAATCAGAGCCAGTTTCGCCGGCCAGCGAAACTGCCAGCGAAACTAGCCTCTGATATAAATAAACTTAATAAACCCTAGTTTCTCCATTTGCCTCATTTCATCACAAACACACACACACTCCTCTCTGGAACCTGGTCAGCCGAGAAAGTCACCCAAGGACCAAGATCTCAGCCTCTAGGCCATCATCTCATCTCATCTATCGATTCTTGATATCAAACGTGAGTCCCAAAACTATGTTTTATGCTTTTCTATGTGTTTTCTTCTTAAAGCATGATCAAACCTTCATGAAAACTTGTATGCTTCTGAGATAATACTTAGGAATGCTAGATCTATCATAAAGTTAGCAACTTTGCGTATGAAATCCAGCCATGATAGAGATTTATGCTATTTTAGCCATTTTAGGGTTTTATATGTATTTTGGGTGATTTGATGACAAAATGCATGTTTAAGGTGTTAAAGCTTGTTGATTTATGTTGGTAAATGCCTATGTATGCTAAATAATGAATTGCATGTAAGATCAGAAGCTGTTAGGTTGATTTTTAGGCAAATCCGTATGTTTTTCGCGTCCAGCGAAACTGTGTGTTCTTTGGGCGAAATTGTCCAGCGAATTTACTTGTTCATTCAGCGACACTGTCGAGCGAAACTATAGTGTCGCTAGCGAAACTGACCCGACCAGCCCGAACGAAACTACCGAGCGAAATACCTGAACG
This sequence comes from Deinandra increscens subsp. villosa, assembly GCA_039602395.1. NCBI lineage: Eukaryota > Viridiplantae > Streptophyta > Magnoliopsida > Asterales > Asteraceae > Deinandra > Deinandra increscens. Next base: position 1,351 of record JBCNJP010008539.1, read on the forward strand.
AAAGTTCAAACCAGTTTCCCTGCGAAACTAGGCTAGCGAAACTGCGTCAGCAGTTTCGGGCGAAACTAGCCTAGCGAAACTGTGTCACCGGGCATTGCCTAGCGAACGTGCTGCCCGTGCACCCAGCGAAACTGCCTAGCGAAACTGTGCTAGCGAAACTAAGACCTGACCTGAAAACCAAACTTGTGAAATTTGCTTAAGTGTTATGCCATGACTTACATGATTATGCCATGATGAAACATGCTTGATATCTGAATTATATGAACCCTTGTTTATGATCAACCATCGGTGTCGTGTGTCGATATGTCGTGTCTTAGTTTAACGTGCCATGTTATGGGCCATAGTGAACGTTGTTTGAAATGAATTAGACACAAGACTAATATATAAGACCTAAATGAATTATAGGTCTTCATTAAGAAATCAATTCAAGGATAATTAAGCAAGTCTAGCCGAGCAACCAAATGTGAGTGTCACTAACCCGCAAGATACGATCCCGTTAGGAACGAAAAGAACAACTTAAAAACAACGCTGACAAAACTTACGAGTGCCGAGCACCGGACGAATACAAATCGACTGTTTTTCACCAAAGTGTTTATGGGAACACTTGGGGGAGAATGCAAGTCGTCGTTACGAAAAATAAAACTGATAAATGATTTTTGGGTTCGAAGGAAACCCTAAGTGAAATGTTTTAATATGGCTAGCATAGGTTAAAGGCTTTAAACCAAATGATATCACATGATTTCTAAGGAATGTTTTTGGTTAAATAAAAAGTCCTCATAATTAATTGTGCCATTAATTCGTGGAAGCGAGGGGGTGTTGGGTAGATCTACTGGAGTTTGACAAACTCCGCTCCGGGGCACTGGAGGTGCACGGGGAACAATATCAGCCTATTTGACACCGTGATCCCAAGAGGAGGACGCGGGGGAGGCAAAAAGAGCAGTGACGAAAGTCCGCAGATAAAAATAAATGACGGTGGAACACCGCAAAATAAATAGTCAGCTTGGTACAATCTTCCTTAGTGCATGAAACGACGGATTAGCTACCCGCGATATCGGTTGAGTTCTTTAATTCTTACAAGACTAAGCGCATATTAAATAATCGGTAATTGACGTTTAAAAGCATCGTCTTTCATAAAACAAATATTATGTATGTATATGTTGACAAAGAAAATGATTATGAGACCGGGCCAATGCATGACAAGCCCACCGTGAACTCACCAGCCTTTTGGTTGACACTTGCGTGGTTTTAACTTTTGCAGATCGCTGAGGAGTAACCGGAGCAGGTTGACATGGCTCAAGAAAATGTTTACTTTTATTTGAACTAACTTGGGAATTTATATAACAATTTATGTTTTGTAATTAAAGCACGCGGTTAGTGCTAAGATATTTATGTTTACATTCCGCTGCGTAACTTTTGAAACTGTTTTATTTACGAACATTTGGACTTTACTTTGATTCGTTTAGTATTTGTAACTAATGGTTGTGGATCCTGGTCTAGCCGCACCCCTCAACGGTATAAACTCCGTTAGTGGTTATTTGGGGGTGTGACACAAAGAGTTTTCATAAAGTCATTATTACATACCTTAAGGTGAGTTTATAAACTCATTTTTCCAAATCGCCAAAGGTTTATTTTCCCTCAAGTGAGGGTAAAAGTTTAGCCAAGCATGGCTTTAAATATTTTCTTAATAGAAAATAATAAGTTCATATGATTCGAATAGGTTTAGATCAGTTATAAATATACAACTGATTTGAGAGATTAGGGTTAATGAATTGCAAACTAGAAAAACCCCAACTAACTCTCTATCTCTCTGTCCCTCGCTGCGATTTCGACCACCCCACCCCGGACCGACCGCCGCCCTCCGCCGGCTTCTCTCGGCCCGCCGCTGCACCACCGGAGCCTGCCGCTGCCCACCGCTGCCACCTGCAGCCTCGTCGTTATCCGCCTACCCACCGTACGCCGCTGCTACACAATCACACCTCCACCATGCCATCTCCGCCACTTTCTGCCGCCATCGTGACCATCACAGCCACACCCCAGTTGCGCGCAGCCGCCGCTGCTCCTCTACAGTCTGCCGCCGCTGCTGTTCCGCCAACCGCCGCAGTTTCCGGGGGTTTACCGCCGCTGCCGACCACCGCTGCTACCGCCCCTTCGATCCAGTCCCGCTCGTGGTCGCCAATGCCTTATCCTGTGAGGCTATCTCCGGCTACTGTCGCCACTCTGCCTCCGACGATCGGAGCACCGCCACCGCCGGCCACCGTGGCACAGCCGGTGGTGATCGTTGAGCATGAGGTTTCTAACCTCGTGTCCGGTTTGTGTTTCAGGACTATTCCGGCTTTACCGGATATGATGGATCAAGATCCACCAGTCACCGCTGTTTTCGGGGACGAAGAGATGATCACGTCTTCACCTGTTGCTGATCTGACTCGCAGATTCGAGTCCACTATTTCGATCAACCCTAGCGTCGAAATATTGATTCACGATGAACGGTTATTCAGATCCGGCTAAGGTATATCTAAATCTGGATTATTTAGATACTTATTTATTTTGTCGATTTATTTATTTTCGTGTTCGCGTGTAATCAGTGATTTGATCCTGTAATGGTTTTACGGTTTTCGTGTTGTATAATTAATTCCGCTACGTAAACTGTAATTATATATTTATCTGGTATGTCATATATATATATATATATATATATATATATATATATATATATATATATATATATATATATATATATATATATATATATATATATATATATACTAGCCGTGTGCCCGCGCGTTGCGGCGGCGACAGTGTATAGCATGTTATTCGTCTTCTAATCGCGCGTTGCAGCGGGCGACAGTTTATAGCGCATTATTTGTTTTATGTTCGCGTGTTCGGCGACGACAGCAATTTACAACTCGATATCTGTTTTTTAGATTCTGAGTATAGGAACACTTTAATCGGTAGGTATAATCAATTACTCATGAAAGTTGTGTTGATTGTCCAAGTGATGAGAGCTAAGAACCACTTTGAAACACCATAAAGGTTCTGTGGTTTTTGAAGCTAGAAAACATAAAATTGTAATAAACTCTACACACATATATATAAATACTTGCAGGATCAGATACAAACTAATTTTAATTTACTAAACATAAGAAAATTTTACAAATGGAAAGCAACTAAAAGCAGTAATGCCAATCAACTTCAATTCTATATCTAAAAATCCATAGACAAGCGTGGCCAACTACACATTTTCTTTTCTCGTGATAACTGCTCTTGCTCCTGAAGATAACATAATTTGACCCGTTTTACCCATGTTTTACCCACGAACACAAATTTGACCCGTTTTACCTATGCTTCACACCTGCAGAACATCCAGAAAGGAGAAAACTACCTCAACTGAGAAAAATAAAAATAAATGATGAAATTGAAAAACTTTTTTGAGAGAACCCTCAAATTAAAAGTGCTATGAATAGATAACTATAATTAATCAAATGTCAATTAGGATGTAAGGTCCCTCTCCCCTAACACATAGTATATATACCTATGTATTCATGTAGAAACAGTTGGAATACCCAATATAATCGATTATATAGTTAAAAAAGAACCTGAAATCTTGTTGCATTTGGTTTGCGCAAACTGCATGAATCACCAACATAATCACCACATTTCAAGTCGTTTACTACATTAGAATCCATGTAAACATAGAGTTTAACAATCCGACCCGGTAAACACATAACAGCCACTGAATATTTCAAATTCAAATCCTATATTTTTTCAATCAAGAAATGAGCTTTCAAAAGACCCAAGATGGATTCAGATATAGACAAAGATTTATACTAACTCTGATCAAAATCAACACATAAGAAACTTACTTAACATGCCTCTTAGTCGTTCAATACCCCAGCAAGTGGAACAATTAATACACACTTACTTTTAGAGGAACCCACCTAATCCATGTGAAGATATAATAATCTTTGTTGATTGTCCTTAATATTCCATGTTTAGTCCAAATTTTGAGCCATATTCAATTGAGCCACCTGCAACTATCTTCTATGTGTTGAAACCCGTTTTCCTGAAGCCCCTTTTTATCCCTGTTGAATATCGAAGCAAAGCATTCCTTTTTTTTCCCTGCATAACCAAGGATTGGTCAGTGTTCATAAGGTAACCAGAGCAAAAGCAAGCAAAATCTTGATGAACCATATTTTAAGGTTCTAGACCCGATGATAATATCTACTAAAAGGATAAAAAAACACCAAAAAAATAAAGTTATACTTCTAATATACCATACAAATCAAAACCATACGCTTGAAGAAATTTGTACAACCAAGAAACAACTGAAAAAGTTACCTCTCCTCAAATGCGTTTGGAAGAAGGCAGTGATGAGGAAGAAACACAAACGGAGATCTCGAACCAGAGATGGCCAGAGAGACGCATTTCCATCTGCAACAAAATTAAACATGAATTGGGTTCAGAAAAGAAAAGATTGAAACAACTCCTTAAGTAACAATCTAGATATATAAATAGAAAAACAGTTGCTACAAACAGGTTTTTTCCCATAACTGACTAATAACCACCCCGCATTATCATGATTACTTTCCATTTCTGATTTGTAAAAAAAAAGAACAGAACAAACAAATGGAAACAAATTTTAACATTGCAATACCTGTGACAAAATTCCTGTGACAATTGCTCTACCCACAATAAAATAAATATGTGTGCATCCATGAACCTGTAGATTATAACTAAAAAAGTTAACATATATATTCAAAGAAATACAACGATATGCAAATAAAAGAATCGGCTAGACAACCCCAAAGCGCAGGACTGAAAAACTCAAGAAGAACGTCTATGTTGTTTCACTTGAGGCAGGGGCAAATCTGATACATGAAGAAACAGTAGAATAACACCTCTAAAATTCAAAATGGGTCAAACTGATGTGAATCCATAAGAGCACAGAAATGGCTAGAAAGGAAAATCAGGCCAGTAATGGAAGAGGATAGAAAATTTCACCGTTCACACCTATAAACACAAACATAAAAGTTAAACATTATAGGAGGTTTGACAAATATATAAAAGTCTATTGCTTATTTAATAATAAAACTACGATTTGACATGAAGTATGTTGCTTATCTAATAATATAAGTCTAAAACAAATACTTAGCTCGATATGAAAATTCGAGTTCATAACTCGAATCCGAGACAGCTCGACTCTTAGTTTTTTCGAGTCTGATTCTAATAATAGACATACCAAATAGACATAGAAATGGATGAATCTAAGACTGATGCAGCAACAATTTGAACATGCACCATAACTTAGCTTTTTCAACCTGCAAATCATAGTTTGACTTTCTTAATTCATTGACTTCATCTTCCAAATCCTTAAATCTACCAAGTTTTAATTCATTCTTGTGGTCAATCCCGATCCCAACACCGTGCTTGTGCTCATCCTCATTCATCTTTTCAACCCAGCTATAAAATCAAACAGATAAAATTTTAGGAAGCTACCTATATAACAGGCCAATTTATACCCTTCTTAACAGGTCCATTTTATACTTTTATTAGTCACCTTTATTAGTTCTGATATACAAATTGTTAGTTGAATAACTTTCTAACAAAAGACAAACATAAAAATACCTTCAATGCTAACACCAAGCTTCTTGAAGAAAACTATATCAATAGTCCCTTGATTCCTACAAAATTTTGTGATGTAAACATTAGCTCACTAAGCAAGAAATTTAACGAATTAAACATAATAGAGTAGTAGCCATTTCATGTGGATTCATGAGCTCATATTAACCAATCACCAGCAAAATAAACGGTGTTTAACATAAATACAGGGGACAAACTATTATTACCCTTTTAAGGATATCAAAATCTCTTGAAGCATCGACTTGTATTAATTTTGTTGCACCAATAACAACTATACATGTGGTAAAAGTCTATATAAAATCAAAATGCGCTATAATAATCGATAATCAAGTTAGAACAAGCAAAATCTAACATTCTAACATATAGGAGTTAAAAAAAATGAAGCATGTAAATCTATAAATACAGAATCAATAAATCGGTAACTTAGAAAAATAAAAATAGAAGTATGAACCTATATACTAACAACCACTAATAAAAACATGCTCTGGTCACATGCTTATGACCTTGTTAAGAATTTAAGCCCTTTAAAACATTACTTTGGTTCATTTTCAGTGACTTGGCTCCCATAAATGACATCAACTTACTAATTGCATAAATGATAACATATGTAATCTTAGGCTATATTAATATGCGTAAGAACTGAAACTAACTTGATGAAGGTGTTACCTGTAATGCATAATAAAATGCCCACAGAGACATCCACCGTCATTTAACTTCTTTAAAACATGTAATAGAGCAAAATAACTTTGTAGACAGGGGGTCCTAGTGAAATATATTTTCTAACCAGAGTCCATCGATGCATAGCTGCCATAACAACATAATTGGGGAAAAAGAACCAATTCTATGTGTGTCATAATGTTGTAGTGCAAATAAGCACACTAATATGAAGCAGGTAACAGGGATCACAACATTTATACAAAATTAGAATATGCATTTAAACATGTAAACAATCAATAAATATGTATTCTTATTTAGTTAATAACATGATGTAATTAGAGGGATAGGTTGACTCGATTGATTACCGGTTTAGAGAAGGCTGTCCAAAAATGTGTTCTCGACGGCATTGTAAACCCTTAAAATGGAATCAATATTGTCATTTTGCAGGACTTGGATGCAACAAGGAGACCCATCAAGGTGTTGCTTGTCTAAAAGAATGAATAAAGACAAATCTGTTAAATATTTAAATGAATGAAAACAACAAATCTAAAAACCAACTATTAGGATGTGCAAAAATTAGAAGCAACAAGGAAACTAAAACCAAAATCAAGCTTTGATTACTTTTTGGTGTCTGCTTTTCTCGCTTCTTCAAACGTTAGACCTAATTTCAGTCTAAAGTAGTATACCATAGACGTCGTTGTCGTGGACTAACCGAAAAATAATTGAACCAGTCACCACTGTCTCTCACCTAAACCATTAAAATGTCAATCAGAAGCTTGATTGGCAATCGAGTTAATATGGGTAAATGAACAAAGCTTTTTAGTTCTTACCAGTAGTTACAAGTAACAAAAATCTGAATTCCAATCTGATTACTTGGTTCTCAATCCGAAGATCCAACAAAATTACAATTCTAGAATCATTAACTACAAATGGTAACCGATAAAAAATAAGGTTATGATAATCAAGTATACCACAACATGTATTTAAATACTTAAACGTACCTCCATAAACAAATTCTTCATTGTTGGCATCTGATGAAAATGCAAAATTTTGATTTGTCCGAGTTTGAGGAACAACAATGCCTAGAGATAAACGCCTTCGGAACTGGTATTATAGATCTAATCCTGAAAAAAATAAAAATACAACCACTTGTTTACCACTTCAAATCATGAACGATTGATAGAAATTCACCATTAGAAAACCTAATTTGTCGAGATCTACAAAATATATTTAAATAAAAGATGAAAACAAAACGAAGCTAGATTAAGCAGTCGAAATTAACAACAGATTTTGAAAATCAAACATACCTGATGATACGGAGACATGGAGGCGATTATAGAGGAATCATACTTGATGAGCTTTTCTGGGCTGGAGTTTAGAAGATCAAGATGTGGAAATCAATTGAATCTAACTCAAAAACAAACATACCTGATGAAGTTGATAAAAACAAATGGAGGAACTATGAATTTATAGTCTCTCAATCGATGGCGTATTCGAATTTGAAATTGACGGAGATGCAGCGGCCCAATTGAATCAAATAGGATAGACTAAGCGTGAGATGCCCTCAAATGTGTTAATCGAGGCTTGAAATTGGCCAACCGATGGGGAGAGAGACTGTGATGGGCGGCGACCAGAGGGGAGATATACGGCTGAATGGCTGATGAACTGTTCGAGGGGAGACAAGCGTGCTTTGATTGTTCTCTAGTCTCGAGAATGCCTGCGCACCATTCAAGTCGTGCTTTGATGTTAAATTCTTTATCTAACCCTCTTTTTTGAAAGGCAGATTATTGTTAGGGATTGAGGATTTAAGGAGGGTTTACTTTTTATGCTTGAAACACTTGTACATTTTGCATAATTCATTGTACGCGTCTTAAGGATTAAGCATTTTTCATGACGAAAATACCCTTTAGGGCAATATGTATTATATATAGTAATAGATATATATAGGAGAAGGATAAAATGAAAACATTTCCGAGTTTGGAAAACCGTGAAAACCAAGCTAAAAAATTCGTTTTTTGTTACGATTTTTTTATGGTGACTCTTTAAGTTAAAAAAACCCCCTTTATGCAAAAAAGTAAAAAACGCCTAGTAATTTTTTTTTAAAAATATATTTTATAACTGATGTTACATATGTAACAGGGTAATGTTACATATGTAACCAGAGTAATTTACATATGTAACATGACGTAAAGTCATGTTTTGGAAATTAAAAAAAAAACGTACTCGGCGTTTTTTTGATTTTTTTTCACCATTGGGCTTGTATTAACGCATAGAATTACTAAAAAGAATTTGAAGAAAAAAAATCGTTTTAGGGACGTTTTAGCTTGGTTTTCACGGTTTTTCAAACTCGAAAAGGTTTTCATTATATCCCTCCCCTATATATATATATATAAATATATATATTTAAGTTTAGTACGAAAAAATGTTACTAAACGTGTCACCCGAACACCACTGTAAAACCCAATAGTGGTATCAGAGCCCTGCTCACCGCACGTAAACCGAAAACCGGTCTTTTACTTAACCGATGATTTGCGATTTCGATTTAATTCAAGATCGTGAATTTGATATTAAATTATTTGTTAATTTTTATTGTTATCTATATTTTTTGAAAAATATATTTGTATATGTGTGTCATGGCCCGACCCTCGTATTTAAATTTTATGGTTATTGTGATTGTTTATGGTTTGGCCTAATGTGTTGGCCCAATATTGTAATTTGGGATTTTTGGTTTGTTGGCATGTGTTTCGGGTTCAAAGTTGTAAAATTAGAAATTAGGTTTTCTATTTTTAGTAGCTTTCTATTTTATGAAACTTTCCAATTTGTGGAACTTTATATTTTGTAAACCAAAGACTGAAGATCCAACTTGGAGCCAAGAGGAGTCCATGAGGTTAGTGGGAGCTAAAACAAGACAAAACACGCAAGTGTTGCCTCGTGTGCTTGTTTTATGTGATTATAAGTGTATAACTCCTAACCTTAATTAATCTTGCTAATCAGGCTCTAGCAAGATTAAGTGACCCAAGTGGTCTTTTACACACATATAAATCATTCACGAACGCCTAGACCAATTTTAAATAAATAGGTTATTTAATTTGGTGTCCCGAGTGATGATAGGTTTTTTCGTTCTCGATTAACGATAATATAAATATATATATATATATATATATATATATATATATTAAAATTGGTTTAATATCCCTATCTGGTAATAGTAAATTAATAGTTCATGCCGTCCCAGGTCAAGTCCAACTTAGAGTGTATTTATCGAAACGTCAGTATTGAAGCCTTCGTCACCGTACTTGGCGCGTAGTGTGCATTCTAAGGTACAACTATTGGAGCCTTCAGCACCATACTTGTACACGGGCCACCTTGGACAACTATTGGAGCCTTCAGCACCGTACTTGTACACGGGCCACCGTAAAGTAACTGTTTGTAAATAGAATGGGCATATATGAGGCTAAACATATCGCATAGAACATTCGATGTTATTGCGGCCTCATAAACGAGAGATGTGTTCGGTTATTCACAATTGACATTCGATGTCAGTTCTTTTACTTAATTGCTACTGATTGTATGCTACAGCTACCTTTAGTGATTAACTAATTGAATTCTCATGATTCTTAAATATAATACTTACTATTTTGGTAAAAAAAATCAACGAGATGATTTAGTGATCCAAACTTTGTAAGTGAGGCAGTGTGCTTTATGATGAAGATGACAATATATCCAAGTATGGATATCAGCACAAGGATGCAACGAGGGAAAAGCCAGAATCCTTCGAGTTTCCTCTAGGAATCCTGGAAAAAAACTTTGGGAGCCGGCCTAAAGAGCCTGGTGCCTAGCAACTATATTAATGAAAAATGAAATAATACAAGTGTTGAGCATGTATGATCGGAGTTGCTAAGTGTTACCAAGAGTATTGTTATCAGAACCATCGAGAGTGAGTTATGTGTGTGTCCCTAAATCTGATTACCAAGCTAGTTTAAATAGTCAAGGTACATTAACTAACTAGGAGAGATTCTAGGGATCTTCTTAATTGAGTCAAAATAACCATTGCAGCCATCAAGTCCACGTTTATTGATCTTTGACCGAGTCTTTAGGGTTTTTATACACGTTTTCTTTACCTACAAGCAAATATATAAACAAGGAAAAACGTAGCAGTGAGTCGATAAATGTATCTAAGATGCCCGAACCTATCAGGATCCCGAACTCGCTCGAGGATCCTGAACCATTTGAGCTTCCGGCCAGGATCCCGGATTATCAGCCCTAACAATTGCCCCTAAATTTTGACAGTTTTGACCATGAAGACGACTGTAAAAATTCAAACTCAACGTCATCTCTTGAAATAATTTCGAAGGTGATTCGTTAGCTCCTGATTTGATAGCGGCACAACTTCTCATACGATCAACCCATTAGTATTTATCCATGAATAACCCAAGTTACTGTCTTCACCGTATATGAGTCGGAACCCTCTCGATTGCTCTTATTTCACAAGTCAGTTCCTCCCCTTATCTTTTCAGTTTTCTTCCGCGATCAAGGCCGATGAAGCAGATGCTGAAGGCTTCACCGCTAAGGCTTGGATGCAGCCACCTAGAAAGGAACTTTTGAGAAGCTTGGGGGTGCTGAGAAGCTGGAGTTGCCCCTTTTGTATTTCCTGCATGGTTAATACTAGTATCCGACTTTCTCTATCATGGTGTGTTTAACCCTTGTTTTGATTTTGTTCATGAAAAATTTTGAAATATTTTTAATTGAGAATCCCCATCAGGTTCCTTAGTGATATTAAGATAGTAAAATTTTTTTAAGTTAAATATGTAAGTTGACAAACCATGACACAAGTCAGCATAAATATATGATAAAATGTAATATTTCAAAAGTATATTACTTGAGTAGTCCCTTAAGTAGGTTTTACATTAGGTGCATTTAGATAGGTTCTGGTATCCTCTTTCAGCATCCTTAAGGATACCTGTGGCAAAATCATAGTAGCTTTGAAATTGAGTTAAACTGGGGATAAAACCGATATACTTGGGACTAAGCCAATCTAGGGATAAACCCGATAAACTTGGGACTCAGCCA
>JBCNJP010008541.1:0-39361 GCA_039602395.1 Deinandra increscens subsp. villosa
TTATTATTGTTATTGGTGGTGAATGTTGGTGTTACTACTATTATTATTATTTAAAAAATGAATAAGAGGTTGTCATGCATCTAAATTAGACTAGGGGGTACCCGCGCGTTGCGGCGGCGACGGTTTATAGGGTGTTATTCGTCATTTGTTCGCTCGTTATGGTGGCACGACAATTTACATCGAGGTATTCGTTTTTTTTAAAATCAAACAAATAACAACAAACACTCGAATTAAAACAGAGTCTTGAACATGAACAAATGTGTAGAGTCCACAATCTTGTTGGTCGCGATGCGGCGGCGACAATCAAGTAGTACTTGTTTTTCTAGCTAGTTTATCAATTCTCCCATGATATATTCAGTCGTACGTATGTCAATTATCTCATTCATAGCATCGGTGTAGTATATCCATGTCATGAGCATTTCAAATCTTAATTAAATAATAACATGAACACACGAAAAAGTTAGTTTTAAATAAGTTTTCAATCCTTCAAAATAAGATACACAAATGTTTTCTTTATTTATGACTCTAGGAGTGGGCATGAAAGCCGAAGCCTTTTGAAGATAGACAAATGTTTTCTTTATTATGACTCATATGTTTCCATAACATTTTACTGTTTTTGGGATTTTATCAACTTTCTTCCCTGTGTGGTTTTATGTAGATGGAGTCACTGTCTCAATTACAGACCACACTATATTTTTAAATTTTCTTCTAAATCTTTAAAGCTAATGCATTTTGTTTTCAAGTTCTTTAATTTCTTAAATCTCATTAGTATTTACAAACTATTATATGTTTAATATAGTTGATTGTCTTGATATAATTACAAACACATCAAGGTTGATATAATTACAAACACATCAAGGTTTTCAAAGTTAATAAGACCAGGTTAAAAATTAAAATCAAAAAAAAAACAAAGCTTTATATAGCAAATACAAGTCCATATGCTCATTACTTTCAAAATACAAAATTCCAAAGTAAAGGTTATTAGAGTAACTCCATCAGCCTGCATGATGTATGCATGATTCATAGTAACTTATGAGCATCAGCATATACTTTGCTTCTCATAGAAGGCACCAGAAAATTTGTAATCAGCAGCTTCATCATATAGAGCAAATCCAGCAGGCTCAAATTTAGTATGTTCAACATTCCACTGGTCATGCAGTTTTCTGTAATGAACCATTGTGCCTCAGCAACCGCTCTGGAGAAGGTTCATACCTTGAGAATTTAATAAAAACCTACACATCAATCATAAAAATATGAGTAAATTGAACATACGACATAATATTCTATTATTTCTAACAATCAAAGCCTGCAGTAACTAAGCCAAAGCTTTAGCCTTGGGCTGGCTAAGCCAGTACACGAGATTTTTAGGTTTGGCAACATGTGAGCCGATCACATGCCTATGAATAAAACAAACAGTAAAAGGAACATGTTTGACCTGGACAAACTGCAACTATTCATCTACTCTTGTGTAAACCACAACCTGCAATTCATTAAACCCGATTTAGCCAACAAATAAAGGGAAGACAAAAAACTTATTCAGGTCACTCACCTGATTGGCTGAGATCCTTGATGACCGCTTCATAAAATTCTCTAGCTTTATTTCAGCATTGCGACCAATATTTGATCCATCTATGAAACCAAATTTGACTGATTTTATTAATTAACAAACTTAAAAAGCTAAATTACCAGTCATGGCATGGACAGTTGTCATAAAACCCTCAGCAATGTAACATAAACTATATCAATACTGATGCTCCATGATGTGGCAAATGTGTAAACCAAGCTTATGTGATTCTGTTTTTTAAGATTAGAACAAAAAATCAATCAATAAAGATACAAAGCCATAAAAAAGAAGTTGAATGGTTAGTTATTTAGACATAAACATGAAGAGTTTAACTTTTTAAGAAGTTAAATAAATTAATAATTATAAAAAAAGGAAAAAAAACGAAGAATAAAGACCAACAAGAAATTCTTTGAGGATGTTTTTAGAGATAAATTTACTAATTAATTTCAATTCAGGTCTCATCCCATTTACAAAGTTGAAGTTAAGGTTTTTTTTTTCATGATGCTAACAAATGAATAACATATACCTGCAAAAGTTTTAGTTATTCAAGATCAACAGCTGAAAAGATTAATATATCCACAATATCTTTCTTCTTGTCATCCTATTTTTGACAAAAAAGAAAAAAAGAACAGGCTTGTTATGTATCTATGTATTTTGACCATATCTCATAGTCCATTGGGGGATTCATGAATTACATGATTACTTGTAAAAGGTTACATATGTGAAAACAAATCAAAGATATAAAAGAGAGAGAGTTTTAAATTAATAAATGGAGTGCAAAATTTGTCCATACCTGGTTTCTTTAAGTGCTTTTAAATGCTATAACAATAGCATCAAGATCATCTACAACCACAACAAAGGTCTGCAATAAGTATAATTTTAGTCTACATAAGAAATTATGCTCTATATGTGACTCTTTAAACAAACATTACAAAACAGAAACAAAACTGAAACCTCAAAATTCTAATCGTAAACAAATTTGTCTACATAGAAAATTATTCTCTATATGTGACACTTTTAAGATTCAAGTCACTGTAAGATAACTAAATGCTTCTAGAAACATTAATTTGCTTGAAGTTGAAACCCCTTACCATGTGAATACTATTTCATAAATTATTGGTCGGCTCTAACAGAGAAAAGTTACCGCCAAAACTCGCACCATTTTTCCTTCTTTCTAGGAAATAACACCCACACATAGATGTGTGTACTTCTTGCATTGGATGAAGTACGTTGATTAGATTCAAAATCATGATTGCAAGAAATAAAGGCGTAACTAACAACGCCGTGATTAAAAGGCAAACCATATTCAAAGACTATTTCCAGAAGCCATTGTACTCGACATAAACGGATTGGTCACAGTTTCTTTCATTTAAAAGATATAGGATTTGCAAATAATGGGCAAACAGAATAACAAATAGTCTCTTACTCCATTTTAATCTTGATCTGTTTGGTCATAGTTTCTTTCATTTAGAAGATATAGGATTTGCATACAAACTTGCTTTACTAAAGGGGTCAGAATGGGCTGCAAGATCAGGTCCACCTTTTGCTGCAAGAAAAACTCAGGTCCACCTTTTGCTGCATATTTCTGCAAAAAGACCCCATTAAAATCATCAGTAAAGAAATAAGATTTGTTATATTTGGGTATGATGAAACAAGGGTTATTTTCAATTTTGTTATACCTGAACAATACCACCTGTATGGGCTGCAAGATCATCTCACACTTATCAAATTGTAACCAGTCAACACCATATTATCTATATTGCCCATTAAGTGAACAAATTATGCATAAAAATCATAATTTGTCACACCTAAATCTATGGAACGCTGAGGCCATTTTTCATCCCAAGTAGGATCAAATTTACTGAGTTGTAATGCTCCTCAACAAAAAGAGACATACATTTTTTGTGTATTTATCCAAGATTCTAACATGATTATTAAGATTCATCATGGTTATGTGAAGTGTTTAGAAGTTTTACCAGTTGTAATTGTTGCTGCTCCATCCATACCCTGAAACAAAAAAAGTATATACGGTATTACAAACAGTAGAAAGCTTTATCCAAACCGTAAATCAATTTATTTTTAAATCAATTTAGATGATGGCCTTTTGATGTCGATCTAAAGTGACATAAAGCAAATGAAGATTGAAATCACTTTGAAATCAATCGAAATTTTCAACCACTAAATTTAAGAAACCTGAACCAGGAAATCAAAGTAAACCTATACCAACCATGAAGAACAGACCTGTTATAGTGAAGATATATGTTGCTACCATGGTTTCATAGGGATTAAAAAGAGCAAAGATCCAAAAGATCATCCACAACCCCTAAAACATCATCAACACTCAGATCTGTGAACAAATGAAGAGATCAGGACATCAAAAATTAAACAACCGATCTCTTACTTCAAATTGTCGGTACAGGGTTTTGGATAACAAAAAAAATAGCCACCTGAATAGTCGCCGGAGCGCGACGGGTTCATGCCATAACCCGAAATCCTTCTGCCGCCGATTAACTTGATCGTACGAAGGAGAAGAAAGAAGCAGCGCCGCCTCTGTCGGTGGTAGAACCCTGGACGGGTTCGTGGTCTCCGCCATCATTTCTGGTCCTGTTAGCCATGATTTACCACCACCGTTAACCATCGTAGCTCCGTTGACGACTCTCTCTCTCTCTGCCATCCAAAATATGTGCGATGAAAACCATTGAGAGTAGTGAGAGGATACGAAGATCCGGAGAGAGACCGTGAATTAGGGTTTTGAATTTTAAAACCAACTGACTGACTTCAAAAGTGTATTTGGTGGTATGTGGTCTTTTGTTTTTGTCTGACACAAAGCCTGTAAAGAAAAAAGAGGTTTAAAATTCAAATTTGAAATTCAAATTTCATGTATCTTGGTTTCTCCCGCATATATAGGTTAAAAGGTTGGAATTGCTTCCTTGACTTGTACATGATTCTTGATGGTTTGTACCTCTTAATTTTCACTTGTACCTTATGCATAAATAAGTGTACATCTTAATTTTTCAACCACTTGATAGAATATGCATAATAAGATAGTATAGATGTGAAACTTATAAAATTATACGATTTTTATTAAATAGAAAAAATAGATTTTAATAATATAAGTTTTACCTAGTTGGCCGATAAAAATACGAGTTTTCAAGGTATTGGATTATAATGATACACCATTAGTTTTTTACTAACGGTGTTAGTTGTTACTTACTTGGCAACTTACATGGCATTCTATGTGTTTTTTTAATCAGGTTATTAAAATACAGGAGTTGTTTTTTTTGTAATTTCTATAAAATGGGTTTAAAAGAAACAAAAAAGAGGAGCAAGAAAAAACCCTAATCGCTGGGCAGGAGGAAGTTAGAGCCACCGGCTCTCCGGCCGAAAACGAACCTACTCCACCGGCGACCTCACTCCCACCAGGAAATAAAGAGGACCACCACCATCATCCTTTGCATGTTGCTTCCGTGTTGTCGCAGAACCACTACCATCATCCCCTCGTCGCCGGTTATGGCCAAGGCCCCCCCCCCCTGAATCGTGGTCGTAGCTCAAATCTCAGAGGAAGGAGGTCCATTTGAGTTGGGTTTATGGTCGCAACCAGAATCGAGGGAGGAGGTTCACCGGGTCTGGGACGAGCACCAGAGTAACGAGGATTGTGGGGCGTCACCACTGGTCCAGTTTGGACAGTGGAGAGAAGGTCGATTGGGGTTCGCCGAAGGTCGCTGGTGGAGCAGGTTCATTGGTTGTGTTCGAAGATCGGGGAAGGAGAGGGGTCGCCAGGTTACTGGAGGGTTGTGACAGCTGCCGAAGATGGAAAGCCCCGTAAACGACGATAGGGGGATGGTGGTGGGATTGAAGCAACAGGCGGATGTTGTTGGGGGGGGGGGGGTGAGGCGAGAGGTGGATGGTGGTGGTGGTTGGCGGCAGGTGGCTGGTGGTGGGATGATTTAGGTTAAAAAATTATAAATATGACCCTCCATTTAAATAAATTACAAGAATAATCCTTTTTTTTAACTTGGTTTAAAACTAAAATCAAATTTTCCTATTAAATATTACTTAATATTGGTTTCAAACTAAAATCCATAAATAGTGTAATATCATAAATGATTTTCAAAATTATATAATTAATCTGTTTTCCAAGATGTATATAACTTATAATAACACTATAGTTTAGATTGGTTTTATATCTAACTTAGGTGTGTAACAACTTTATATTCATCCTTATTATTGTTATTATAAATATTAGTATTATTACTATTTTTTAGTTTTATTATTATTATTTTGTTATTATAAATATTAGTATTATTACTATTTTTTAGTTTTATTATTATTATTGTTATCGTTATTATTATTATAATAAATGAAATGGATTGGGTTACATACAAGCAACAAAAGGCACGTGTTTTACGTAAACCCTTGTTTCTTGCAGACCCCCTAACATGCCTTAATTCTCTACAATTCCTTATACTTATTTCATAACGTTGGCAAGTTGAAATGTCGCATGCCATATCAAATCACATGCATGCTTATCATTATATTCATAACTCATAATATTTTTAAACACAACTTATAAGGGTGAATTAACTCACACTGCATTAAATTAATTTTTAAATCTAGGTTAATATCAGAAATCTCAATTATTAATTAGACACACTTATGTATATAGCTTAATCAACCCTTACGAATCTACCTATATATTAAACAAAACATATTGGGTTGAGTTGGCATATAATAAGTGTGTCCATGTCATCAATTGGTGATGTGACACCCTCTAATGACACTAAAATCCTAGGTGTAATTTTGTTAGTTTTTTAGATTTTTTTTTTAAATCTAAAGTATTAAACTTAAAATATAGGGAATGATCTTCGGAGCAATGAATACCTACCTTTTTTAAAAAAGTCAAATTAATTCTCCATTTAAGATTGAAATTTAAATTTACGTAAATATGGTTGACTAAATTTTAATCCAATGCCTGCTTTTAATACTAAGTTTCCTACAAAATTGTTTCTTACTATCTTGGAAAGTAAGTAATTCTACATCTTAAATCAATTTTCTTAAGTCTGTACATATTAAAGGATCTTTTGATTTGCATGGATATTGTTTTCTTTAGATAAACAATTTTTGAATTATTGGGTCATAACTCATAAGTAAAGATTTAGTGCTAGATTTTGTATCTGTTCATGGTGTTTTCATTTAGGTTTTTGTAGATGAAAAAAATATGACAATCATTTTGTCCTAAACCTATGATTTTCCTTTAAGACATTAGAAATTATCATCTATGTTAATGTCATGTTCAAGTATTTCATCCATTGATTGTACTGTCATTGAGTCTTAAACAAGTATTTTTAAAAAGGGATATCATATTATCAGGTGCTTCTATTGAGGACAATGCTCCAACTTCTGGATATGTATATAGAAGGATTGAACAGTAGGTTAAATTCTGTAAAATTATGTACGATTTGGTTGTGCAAGTCGTTTTCATGCAGAGAAACCCCGGGCGCTTCAATTTTCTTCTTCCATATTCAATGAATATGCAAAATATTTGTTTCTTTGTGCTCGAGAAATTGAAGATTTACTTCATTCATTATTGTTGTTGGTGACTAAATTAACATTTGATGTTGGTTTTGTTTTATTCTCTTTTGATTAAGATGAGCAAAGATGGTAATTTCAAGAAATTCACGTCTTAAATGCAGAGTTATAGGTGTGCAATTTATTTTCCCTATCAAAACATCTGTATAACAATATCTATAGTTAAATTCACTTTGTGATCTTTAAAAAATAAATTTATTAAGTTGGGCATTATATATATTACATTTAGTTGGGGGTTCTTTGTTGTTAATATATTTATTTCGAGTCAGTATTTGCGTACATCATTAGCAATACATCAAAAGCTCTATCTCTTTATTTAACTTAGAATCTGATTGTTGCTTCTTTTATCGGATAACGTTCACATTGACATTTGCTACGAGTACTCATATTCGGTTTCTTTCCTTTGCTCAATTCATATTTCATTTCCAGAATTGGTTAACACGCTAGGGGATCTAAAAGGGGCTTTTGGTGCTACATAGAGAATTATTCCATCTTATCGGGGCCAGAAATTGATCAAGCATTAGCTTATGGCTTGGAAAAAGACATCAGGCGAGAATTACAAGTAGATGATAACTTAAAAATGTTTTTTATCAATGACTCAAATGACAAAAGGCGATCTAAGAACACGAGGTACATATCATCTTTAACAGCAGCCAGCAGTGTTTGTAGTCTTGCAGGTTATGCTGATGTGAATGTAGACAAATTGCATTCTTCATTCACATGTAGTTTCAATTTCTGGATGGATGGTATGTCGATTTTAGTAGGCGTACCAGTGGTTCAGTTTTATTATTATTTACATTCAACTAATTAATTATTAATTATTGCTGTTTTAAATTAGTACACACATTAATCTCCATAGTTATAGCTTGAGGTTTTTAAGACTTAACGGTTTGATCTAAATCACAACTTTGTTATGCCATAACATGTTGTATAATTGCAATGATTTTTGGAGAGTGGTATTCTATTGATTATTAAAAATGTAACGTAAGTATATAGCTAATTTATAAATGTTTTTACTTTTTGCTTTAGTTGTAGCTGAATATATTGAACCGACTCTAGCAGGCCATATGAACATATGGTTGTTTTATATTTTCTTCAGCTGTGTCACTGTGTGTCAAAATGCTTAATTATATACAATTTGTTCATAAATGTTGCTGCCAAATAATGGTTAATTATGTAGATTTAGTTCTTAAATGGTGTACCTAATCGTTTCTTCTATTTATTTCTTTGTAGGTTCTTCATTTGCTGCATAATATAAATGGCACTCTCTTCTCAGTTGTACAATATCATATGGGCATGGTGATGTATTAGATCAATCTCCATTTTAGTTTTAGTTTCCAGGATCATTTAGATGACATCTAAAATTTTGTTTTGGTCTTTGGAATGAATTTAGGTCCACTTTCATATTGAATTTAGTTTTCAAAAATTTTGATTTGGTTTTTGGAATGATAACCAACTTACGTGTTAATTTTGGTTGCAATCTATTTTACCTTCAAAATTTACTATAATAGATTATAATAATTGCTATTGTTTAAAAACCCCAGCCACACGATGCACGTGTATTAAAAACTAACATATGTAACAAAGAACATTTTTTAAAATCTCTTTTTTCAAACTACCAAGTTAACTTTTACTTAATATTTGTTTCGTTTTTTGTCTTATTTATCTTCTTTTCTGTTTTATTTCATATGTAGTTTTATGCAATCTTTTACTTTGTATTCAATTCTATGTTATAACATCTGGTATTTACCGAGGTGTTATTCATCCTCATGGTCCATGGCGCAATTGTAAGTCTGTAAACTAGATATTAAGAGGTGTTTGTCAGATCAAATTAAGATCATAAAAGGTCACCAATCACCCAAAATTAAATTGTTATTGTAATAACATAGGTCCTTTGGTAGTGTTAGCATACTCTTAATATGTTTCTTTAGTAATATTAACATATTGATTGCAGCAGATAAGTAAATTGCTTTTAAGTTTCAAAGAAGTCAGTTTGCAATTTCAGTTTGTTTTGCAATGACTATAAATAAAAGCAATGTAAATCTCTTTCCAAAGTTTGATTGTTTTTAAAGAACCCAGTATTCTCGCATGAATAGTTATACGTTGTTTTATCAAGAGTGAAGAACAAAAAATGTATTAAATCTTTATTTTAGATGAAAACGATCGACAAACAAATGCAATAAAAAACATTTAAGTTTCTTTTTTCAAATTTGTAAGTTACTCTTATTTAATATTTCTTTCATTTTTAGTTTTATGTATTATTCCTTTTAGTTTTTATTTCGAATTTAGTTCTATGTTATATTTAATTTCATATTTTCGGTGGAAATTTCAGACAGATTATTCCCGTCCTTCAAGGCGTTTCAAATTAAGATGTTGTTACTTGATGCCTTACTTCGTCTTACATTTGGAGAGAGTGTAAGGTTTTAAAGTTAACAAAAAAAACATGCGTCTTCTTCTATATCCATCAGAGATACAAGAAACAACTAATTTTGCTCGAAGGCTTTTGGATATTGGAGAAGGAAAAGTCGGTGGAGATAATGATGGTGAGTCAAATATAGATATTCCTCCTGATCTTCTTATTCATGATTCATCGGATCCAGTCAGTGATCTTATTGAGTTTGTTTACCCTTCGCTTCTTGACAACTTCGGTCATCGAGATTTTTGGTTAGAAAGAGTTGTTCTCGCACCAACTAATGAAGTTGTCGATGATATCAACAATCGTCTACTTTCTTTGGTTCCCGGTGAAGAGCATGAGTATTTAAGCTCATACTCTGTATGTTAAGATGAGATGGTAGGTGACAGCTTTGATCGTAACATATACTCACCAGACGTCCTGAATTCTTTACATATATCTGGCATTCCAAATCATCGACTTGTGTTGAAAGTCGGTGTTCCTGTTATGTTGCTTATTGATCAGAGGAATGGCCTATGTAATGGAACACGCCTTCAGATCGTATTTCTAGGAAAGCATGTGATTGAAGCGGTTATTATCTCTGGAAGCAACATTGGATTCGGGACTTTTATTCCTAGACTTTCCTTCGTTCCAACAGATAAAAATATTGCTTTTCGGTTTCAGAGAAGGTAGTTTTCGATCTTTGTTTGTTTGCAATGACGATAAACAAAAGCCAAGGTCAATCTCTTTCGAGAGTTGGATTGTACTTGAAAGATCCCATCTTCTCTCATGGTCAATTATATGTTGTTTTATCAAGGGTGAAGAGCAAGAAGGGTCTGAAGATCTTAATTTTGGATGAAGACGGTCGTCCAACAAATGTAACAAGAAATATAGTGTATAAATCTATCTTCTCAAATTTGTAATTGTTATTGAATTTTTTTTTATTATTATTGAATATTGTTTTACCGATAAGAATTTTTTGGATAGTATATATATCTATATTTTTTTTACGTTTTAGACCCGGGTATTTACCTGGGTAAGTGGCTAGTAGAAATAGTAAAATGAGTGTCTAGTTGCCTCGATGGGTTTTCATGTACGTGTTGTGTATGAGATCATCTTTAAATTATATACGGGTTTGAGTAAATGAGATGATATTAGGTGATTATTCACGCAATTTAGTATAGAACATGTTTACCCGTTCAGTGACTACGTAGTTTAATCATTGATGCAATAATGACAAAACTATCTTGAAGTGCAATCTAAACAAAACATTGATTGTTTAAGTTCAATGTACAACTTAGTACCTTTTGATTAATAAAATGAACGACTTTAATAAAAGAACTAGAAAGCAAGGAAAACAGGTAACTAATGAAGTAATGAAACATCAAAGCATGTGATACAAGTAGAAATTGTTGGAATGAAATCGACAAATAACACTTACTTATGGTAGAAATGGATTCCTAACTGAATGACAAAAATATTCGAATTCCATAGAAATAAATAGTTTCATAAGAATGATTTTGAGCATCATGAACCGAACCAAGAATCGGTGATGGTGGTTTGGCAGAGAATTGAGGGAGAGTGGGAAGTTAGATGAGGTTAAATCAGGGGCGGTTAAATGGAGGAATCTTCACGAGCATATTATACTGATGTAAGTCGTGGTAACCCCAGACAAGATATTATTTAAAAATGTGGAAACTACTAACAATAGATTAATTTTAGGTTTTGAAAGCTTAAAAACCAGTGTTAACTCAACTTGTGATGTTTGATTGGCTCCACACGGTTCATCGGACTCATACATTTATGATACCGTTCATTGCTTAACACCAATACGTGACAAACAATGACACATACCGTGGATTTTGAAATGTTTGATTATCCTCAAACCAATCATAATATTTTGTTATTACAGACAAAGTTATTCAAACATTATAGCTATAATACATTTTACAACTTGATTGTACCGGCCATCAATGTAGAACAATGTACTAACATTAAACATATTGTACAAGCTTTATATGTTTAGTTTGGGTTGTACCTTAAATTATCTAGATTTAGTGTGCTATGTGGCACTAATTTAAGTGTGTCATATGGAATTGTAATTCTGTTTTTTTATCCGATTATTCAAAAGGTTTTTCTTGGTTTAAGTTTAGTTTCACATCGTTGCTTTTAATTGTCTAATTTTTATAGTTTGTGTGATTTTCTTTATTATTTTTATTTTTGTATATTGTTTTTTCTTCATTTTAAATTGTTTCATTTAGTTTTAATTTTACATCGTTTATCTAATTTTTTTAATGTTTTACGTAGTTTTTTTGTATTTCCGTTTCTCATGTCGTGTTGTAACAATGTCATTGTTTTGTATACCCTCGTTATCACCCCAACAACGCGCGAGTAATAAAATCTAGTTTAAATTAGAAAACAAAGTTTTTTTAATTTCTTTTGATAGCGAATCGAATAATGGACATACGGTCCAACAACTTAAACTAAAATATAAATCAATTTTTGACAATATTTTTCCTTAATACATGTGTTACATACATCATCAATTTAGCCGTGTAAGACATGCTTTGTATGATCAAACCAAGAAAGGGGCTTTTAAACAAATATTGTGTGACATTTTTAGTTCAAAATTAAGACATACATATCGCATATTTTGTAAAGTCGCGAATCCTCAATACTTAGATCCAACTTAGGACGTATCTACAAGGTGGAATTCAACTTGTCATATGTTTGAAAATGTTATTCAAGAAAAGGATAGTTTAGCAACGTATCATGAGATTCTTGCAAATCGTCGTTTTGTTAATCCATTAATTTCCTCAATTAGGTTGG
Source organism: Deinandra increscens subsp. villosa (assembly GCA_039602395.1). Lineage (NCBI taxonomy): Eukaryota > Viridiplantae > Streptophyta > Magnoliopsida > Asterales > Asteraceae > Deinandra > Deinandra increscens. The sequence goes on from JBCNJP010008541.1 coordinate 12,375, forward strand.
TATGTTATTCAACGAATAACGAGTATGCTACAAGTTTTTTAATACCGCACCAACTTTTTTTCGTGAATTTATGCTTGGTTAAACTTCGAGTTCATTCACTCTTCTATCAATCTCACCTCTTTGAAATCCCCCATCATGTTCCTGATGAACCCGCGATGATCTATGTACACGATGGTGCTCCAAAGTTGTTCCTTTTCCCATTACGCTTGTGTAGCTTATTATAAGTTGGCGATCGACATGAAGTGTATTAATTTGGGTGATCGACCGCTTAGATTTTCGGAGACTTTTAGTGGACTAGATAGATAGAAAAGAATGGAATTTTACTATTTTTAGTAACCCCCAACATTGCCACATTGGTGTTTGCTATAAATAGTATGTAATATGATCCAACTCGGTGTAGATGTAAGCGTCTCATCCAAGATGTTGCCCTATGCGAGTCAATTGATAGTAATAGAGTTGATCATTACCCCTAAATTAAGGTAACAATTACTAATAAAGCAAAACCAAAACCATTTAAACAAAACTTAAACGACTAAATAAATCAACAACTTGTCACTCAGTCATCAATTTAATGACTGAATTTACACTCAATGTTTGGAGAGCCAAGAACAAGTAAAACATAAATCTTAAACTAACCATATATCTATGTATGATCAGAAACGGTTTAACTAATCCTGAGAATAAATAAATTAGATACTTTCGCCACCAAATCATTCGCTAAAATCGATTAACGTACTACAAAGTACAAACCCATTATTGCCATGCAACTTAAAAATAGAACAGTAACTTTCCTGCTTGAATCTTTCGAATTCAACACACAACAACAACAAAGCAAAAAAGTTATTTTCCTTGATTTCCTTGAGTCTATCCAAATCAAAACAGCCAAGAGGCTAGAATGTTTCCAATCCCCCTAGGTGAACTCCAGCCCCCTTTCTTTTAATTCATCTTTTCCTTGCACTTCTTTTGTGAGCCCACCGTAGCCCATGGCGCATCTCCATTTAAATTTAGCCCAGACTATTGAAATGCTAATTTAGCCCATACTATCTGAATGCAACATGTAAATTCTCCTCCATCAATTGTTTCATAGTGACATGTCATTTTTGAACAATATAATGAATCAAAACTACAATTGTGTAGAAAACAGGTTGATTTATTATCTCCGTCCAATTTCAGAGCTTGATTGCGGGTGGGAGACGGATTCGCCGATGATCGCCGATGAAGAGGTAGAAGCAGGGGCGGACCCAGTAAGGGCCTAGGGGTAGCGCCCGCTACCCCTGAACTTTTACCCAATGTTTTAAAAATCGGTTTTTTAGTTGAACCGGAAAACCTTCCGGGACTGGTTCGACCGGTCGGACCGGTTAGACCGGGTGGTTGAACCGGTTAGGGGATTTATATATATTTTTTTATAAAAATGCTAATAAACTTGTACACCCCAACAAAAGTAGTTAAAATACAATTATAATCCACTCAAAATAATATCAAATATGTATTTCATAAGAAAATATAAGTTTTAAACTTTAAAAAATAATAAAAAATAAAAAAAAAGTTAAAAAAAATAAAAAATAAAATAAAAAATCAGAAAACCGGTTGAACCGGACCGGTTGAACCGGAAAAAACCGGAAAACCGGCCGGTTCGAAGCGGGTCGGTTCAACCCAAAAAACCGGACATTAAAGAACCGGAAAGGTGGCCGGTCCCCGGTCGAACCGGTTGAACCGGCCGGTTCGACCCGGGTTTTAAAACATTGCTTTTACCCCGACGTGCAAATTTTTTTTTTATAGGTTTTCGTTTTTTCGCGACCCCTGAAACGAATTTTTCGCGACCCCTGGAAGAAATTTTATGGCTTTTACTTAAAAAAATGATCAAAAGCCTCTTAAAAATATGATTAAAAGCCCGTTAACCCCCGTTAGTCCCCGCTACCCCTGATATTCTTTCCTGGATCCGCCACTGGGTAGAAGATGATGAGCAATGACGCATTTAGATTTGGGATGAGGGACCTGTTCATGCTTTGAAGAATCGATTATGGTTTTAGGCTTTTCAAGTGTAAATGGTCGATGGGTTCAAAAATCCGGGTTATAAGGATCCGACACTAAGATCCCCGTGTTTTTTTAAATTGAAGGGTGAAGGATTTTTAAATTTCCCCAACAGTAGGGAAATTTGAGCTACTTTGTTTACAATTGGGAGGATTGTAGTGAGGACACGTCACCCTGAAAACTTTTCGTTTATTATAACGGGAAGATTATTTTTTTTTAAGTTAATTATTTTTGTACCTGTTGATTCTTCATTTGACCCTTACTTTATTTGTTGACACTTACATATATGTTAAGATGAAAGAGGCAAAGAAGATTCATGTTGTGCTCTTGGTATCCGCTTTTTTCTTCAAGTTTCAGTTTTAAAATACAAATGATTTGAATGCTAATTGGAGTTGATTAGTGATTGTTAATCATTAGTCAGCAAGTAATTAAGACAATTGATGTGCTAATTTGATCTAATTACATCTAAAGTTTCTTTGAATGTTCATAATTGGTTTCTTCCACTCCAACTCTTCCCGCAGACCCTAAAATGTTGGATGATGAATTAGCCATTGATCCTGGTGAAGACTTATGTCATCAAGTTAATGTTCTACGATTTGTGTCCATTTCAGTATTCTACGTAATTGGTTTCTTCCATTTCTGTTGGGAGAGAAAATCAAAACCCTGGGCCGGAGATGGCTAGTAGCAGTAAATGAGAAGGCTAAATCAAAGATGGGGAAGAAGGATGTCGTCTAACCTGTGTCGTGCGGTGCAATTGCAGAAAGACTTCCGATGATTGTAAGTGTTAGGCTATGTGAAGTGGGTGTGAAATGTTCGTATAACGCCCCTCACACCGCCCCTGGCCGTTATGAGGAGGAATTCCGTTGCCCCATGAAGAATAAAGCGCCACTCCCCCTTTTCTCCCATTTGTTATTTTTTTTAATGTTTTTTTTTCTAATTGGCTTAATTGGTTACACATCATTTGAAGGTTTTTTTTTTTTAAATTATATATATATATATATATATATACAAATCATAACTTTTTTTGAGTCTTTGTTTACTATTTGGTTTTAGCGAATCAGAAAATTACAACTTCAACATTTAGCCAATCAAAAAATTACAATGTCAACAACCATCTAATGGGAAAGAAGAAAGAAAAGAGGCGGCGACCTCCCCTCCCCCCAATCCTCACCGTCACTGTTGACTTCCTCATCATCGACGGTGCTATCATCCATCGCACAGGCATCGCTCTCTCATCAAAGCACTCTGCATCGTCATCTTATACCCTTCATCTCCATCGGTGAAACGTCATCTACCATCACTGTCATGTACCACTCGCGCCTCCAGTAGTTTCCTCTGCTACAAGATTTCAAAATCGGACTGCGATAACTTCCAGATCTGAAATTCGAAGAGTTGGTAGTCGTGTCCGTTGATATCATCGCCTTCTTCTGGCTTGCTCTCTGCTCCCGTGCTCATCGAAGGTACGAGTCCTAATTTCATAATTAGGGTTTCTCTATTTCTCATTTTCTTGATTCGCTGTTTGCATTTACTATTTGTTACTTCGATTTGTTCTGTTTGTAGAGTAGATTCGTTTCCTTTGTTAGCGTATTATTTGTTACTAATTAGTACCATTACTGATTTGATTTTCCAGTACTTTTCTTGCTTTTCATTAGCCCTAAAAGAGGGGAACAAGTGGAATGGAAAGCATATTGTTATTTTCTTGCAGTTTCATTTGTGATTTTTATGAATTCTAAAACACATGGAAGAAATGGAACAGAGAACATGTAAATCGTCAATTTTGTCAGGTCTGAGTTAATTGAAACTTCTTCTAATTGAAACTTCTTCAATTTCTTCAATTTTGTGTTAATTTGGACTTAACTGGTTGCAAATTGTTTCTCTGGTGATAAAGGGTTCTTCAATTTCTTCAGTTTGGTGTACAGATTGGTGTTTTATGAAACTTTTATCTCTTGAGATGAAGTCAGGTGTGAGTTAACTAAAACTTCTTTAATTTATCCAATTTTGTGTAGAAATTGGTCTTTTAGTTGTTCGGTGTTTTTATATGCAAGTGAAATTTGTGATCTTAATGGGATATCATACACATTGGTTAAGAGTGATATCCTGATTATCATTACTCTGAGGTGTGGTTCACTGAAATAAAAAGGTTTTAAATGGACTGTTTGAAATCAAATGTTTGTTCAGTTATTGGTTATTTTTATTTACAACCGAGGTTTGTGATTCTAATGGGATATCAAGGTGGTTAGTGTTTTGTATCCTGTTGTTTCATATGATCATGAACAATGTGTATGCTGGTACCTTATAGTTGTAATAAGTATATACCTGAATCTTTGACATGAGATATGCCGTCTTGGTTTTCATTTTGTCTAATGGGTACCAGTGAGTTTTGGGTAGGACTAATGATTATTTTTAGTTAAGTAAAAGTGTTGGTTGTTTGTTTTGGAAAAGTAAGTGATTTTGAAAAAGGCCTATACGTTTACCACACCTCAGAGTATGGGCATTGGTGTTTTCATATATCACACTAACTTTAAATTTTTAATCGTCTTTCGTTTTTTGTCCTCTTAAATTTTACTTTGTACAGATGATGATTTCCTTCATGATGATTGTGGTGGTTGCTTTTCATGATTGTAATAGTTGTTTTTCATGACCAACTCATAATCGAGTACTTTTGCAGGTGTTCGTTTGTTTTAGTTATTTGAGAATTATGATCATTTTGATATCGAATATTTTATTTTTAGGGTCGGATTTGAACGGGCGTTTTGGAAGGCAATCTGGTACTACTACAAGGCGTTCTTATTGAGCTGCTAATAATAACAGGCTGTGATCTCAGGATATATACTCTATGACAGATTGCTTAACCCTAAAAAGGTACTAATAAGTTGGATTTCTTTTCTTTGTGGATCTCATTACGCTAAACACTAAACTGTTAGTTATGTGTATTTGTGACAACTTTTATTGTTAGGATGCTCATGATTCATAAAATAATGGTAAGGGTTAGGTCCTTTTCTAAATGCTCGGTTTATATGTTTTAATCATTAAGCTATTAAGTTACCAGTTACATCTTTCTTTGTTTCTTAAATACTTAACTGATGCATGGTAAAATGAAATTTAATGTTACAGGTTCTGTACTAATTAACATTATCTTTTTTTTTCAAATAACATACAAAAATTATATATTAGTTGTTCTCTACATCTTAAAAAAAAAAAATTAAAATTTTCTTATATCTAAATTTCAAGTCTGATTATACTTATATTCTTCTTTTCTGTTTTTTCTTACATGACTTGCTGTTCTATTATTTTTATTAGAGTTAATGTATTCCTTTCTAACAAGAATATGGTGTCTTATGTTTGAAGATCTGTGGAGATTGTCTTCTTATTTGGTTAACGATTCCGTTAAAAGGTTAGTCCGTCTTTAAATGTTAGCATGGTTCATGTTACTATATACAAATTAGATTTGGTCATGCACTCACACATTCTACTGTTCATCGCGATGTACATGTTGTTGCTTAGGGTATAAATGTTTCAAGATGGTATGTAAGTTTGATCGAATTAGGTACTGTCACGTTTAAAAGCTTAAAAGGTTTGAAGAACAGTTTTCAACAAAAGCTTATAACTGTTTAAAGATGGTATATAAGTGTGTTAAGTTTATGGCTCTAGAAAGTTTAGTTTTTCTTCTTTATTCCCAGCAGTATACTAGAGTTTGATGATGGTTTATGCTTATGAATTGTGAAGGATGCTCATTTTACTAAAATTTGGTGTAACCTATGCCTGGGAATTTTGTTAAGGAAACGAAATTATGGTATTTGTGTGAAATATCGTAACGTTTGCTATTCTGTGATGACATATTGGCTGTTTCTTTAAACTGTCTTCCGGTTGACATTACAACTTAGGTCTCGGAATTTTATAAATCATTCAAAGTTTAGGTTTGGGATGTCTTTTTTGTTCCATACTAATAGTAATTTATGGGATTTTGTGGGACTTTACTAGGTATATTGTTGTTTTTGTTCCATGTCAGGCAGTCGTGCCATGTATTGTGGCAGCACATGACTTTCACAGAGTGATGATGTGTTTGCAGCTACATGTTAATGTTCCTTATTACTGATGATGTGTTTGCAACTGCTGTTGGTGTTGTTGGTGTACGAGAATAGTTGTTCAAAGTTAGTATGTTCCATTTGATTTCTATGTTTTTTCCTGAATTTATTTCATCTGTTGTGCTTTTGTTGCAATGTATTGGGTTAGGAGAGTATTGGTTTTCTTTTCTATCAAACCATATGTTTTTTGTTACTTGCTAAATAGTTCAATTAGTTTTCTTTTACTTAAAGACTATCCGTTTTATTCACCAAAGGCATCCATTTTGTTCTATGAAAAGCATCTACTTTTGTTGAGCATAGTTGTAGAAACATGTATCCTATTTATTGCATTTCATGTTGTTTTTCAATGTTATGATAGGATTCTATGTATGAGTTGTTTAGCTTACAGTATAGCTTCATTTAAGTAAAAATAGAACCAATGTCATTTTATGATGTAAATAACTCATTTACTCGGATTTGCATTTTAGGAGGTCCTTATGCGAAGAGATTTGTCAGTTCCTAATGAATGGATTTCCTTTTTAATTGTGTATAAACTTTAGTACCATTTGGTGTTCATCCCTTTTGCCATTGAAAATGCTTTAGATTCATAGTTTTTTTTCACAAGTCTGATTTTAGTTCTTTGGCTATAGTTAAACTTAAATTTTCTATTACGTGTTATGCCTTTTTTCTTTCGTCTTTTTTCTTATGCCCATATAGTTATGCTTCTATTATATATATAACAATAAGAATTGAAGATGAATGGGAAAGTTTTAGGTTTTCATACTTTGACCATAAAGGTTTGTTATTTTTACATTTTCTACCATCTAAGTTTTACACTTTTTTTTTTATTTTAAGTTTTGTCGTTTTCTATTTTAGTCACGATACTTTTATAATTTTACGTTAGGGACTTTTTGGTTTTCAAACTTTGGCCACAAAAGTTTGATACTTTTACATTTTATATCCTTTAATTTTGTTTTAAGTTTTGTCGTCTTCTACGTTAACCACGAAACTTTTATAAATTTATGTTTTATACCCTTTGAATTTAAAACTTTTCTTTTTTTATTGTTTTTTATTTTTTTATACATTGGCCATGAAACTTTTATAGTTTTACGTTTTATACCCCTTAAGTTTTTCACTTTTGTTTTTTTTAGACTTTTACGTTTTATACCCCTTAACTTTTCTACTTTCTTTTATTATTATACTTTTATAGTTTTTTGACTTTGGCTACGACCTTTTTATAGTTTTATACTTTGAACACATTAAAACTTTTCTTACTTAAACTAACAGGTGAACGGGTGGCCCGCAGCGAAGCGCGGGCGGGTCACCATCTTGTTAATAATATAATTGAGTAATAATTAGGAGGGGTGTTATAGGGCTTTATGACTATACACTTTTAGTCATGGAGCCTCTTGCTGACTAGGATGACACGTATCAAAAGACGTCTAAGGGTAGGGCTCCATAACTACACCTAGCGTTAGAACTAGAAAGAGGATTAGAGCATTATGTGTGGCAGTCGGTGCTTTTAGAAGGGAAGACAACACCTGGAATTAGAGGTTATGAAGGTCATACACGTAGCAGGGCCTAAATGTTGGCTGATTACACGTATTACACTTAAGGTAACTAAATAGTTAAAAGAGTTGGCTGTTAATGGTTGGCTGCACCTTAAGCCTGAAATGACTAAATATTAAATAAGTGTCACTATTCATATATACTAAACATACTATCCGCGCATTGCTATTGTCGTGGAATAATGGGGTAAACAAAATAGTCACATTGCTCTAACGCAACATAAATAAAAAGAAAATGCAAAAAGACGGCTACACTAAATAGTCACATTGCTCTAACGCAACTTAACAAAAACGGAAATGCAAAAAGACTGCGTAATGACTTTAAAATTTAAAACCAAATGCTCAAAGTGTCGAGCATAAGACCTGAAGGTTATGTTACACGATTATATCTATTATACCCATTCTTACACTAAATTTATTACGTTTGGAAAAAACCAAAAAAAAGAAACAAAAAAGAAATTAATTTTACGCTCCCTATGTGACCACTTGCAGACCGTCACTTTTTTTTAGTTACTTATTGATGCGATTGGCAAACACTTTAGAGATTGGCAAGGACTTTAATAAACAACCAGATGTGTCTATGTTACACGGTTATCTAGAGGAGATGAATTAGGGGTTGCTTGGAAGTCTCTAGGACTTTGGTTCTTGTCAATGGTTCACCAACTTGGGAATTCCAATGTGGTAGAGGGGTCCGACAATGGGACCTGCTTTCGCCTTTTTTTTTTCTCATTGCCATGGAAGCCTTCCATTGGATGTTTGAGAAAGCCGTCTCCATTAGGTTATTTCATAGGATCCAAATTTTGAATGATGGCCCTTGTCTCTCTCATATCCTCTTTGCGGCGATGCCATTGTTATAGGTCAATGGTCCTATGCCAACATTGCTAATTTGGCTAGGCTCCACCGAGTTTTTAGTATGGCTTTGGGCCTTAAAATTAATCTAAAAAAATGTTCTACTGTTGGGCTCAATGTGGACGAAGCTGAGGTCAAGGCCAAAGCCGACTTTCTTAGATATGGGTAAGGAGTTATTCCCTTTAAATATTTAGGGCTAATGGTTGGGGCTAATTTGCATAAAATCAAGCATTAGGAGGATGTTGTTAAAATTTTTAAAAAGCGTCTCTCCAGATGGAAAACTTCACGGGTATCTATGGGGGGGGGGGGGGGGGGGGGGGGGGGTAGACTTGTTCTTGTCAAAGTGGTCCTTGAAAGTCTTCCTACTTATTATTTCTGTTTATATAAGGCCCTGGCTAAGATCATTGAAAAGTTTGAGGGAATTATGTATTGTTTCCTTTGGGGTGGTGGTGATGGGTCTAATAAATGTATTCACTAGGTGTGTAAAGAGGATGCTGCTAAACCGGTTAAAGAGTGGTGGTGGGGGGGGGGGGGGGGCTCATTCCCTTCCAAATTATTAACCGTTGTTTGATAGTGAAATGGATTTAGCAATTCCATAATGAAACGGAAAGGTTATGGCATAAGGTGGTTGTCGATATTCATAAAAAAAGAGCAAAAAGGAGTTTTGTTCCCTTACGAAGGGAACTGGGAGGTGTGTGGAATAATGTATCAAGGGTTCTGGAGCTCTTTCAATGTGACTCGGTTGACTTGGTAAATCTCATTGATTTTGATGAGAATCAGATTTGGTGGAAAGGTGATAGTTCAGGGGTCTTCTCGGTGGGTACTGTTAAAAGGTTGGTCCAATGGTATAAATGGGATGAAGACTGCTTCATTATGCCATGGAATAAACTTGTGCCGGCCAAGATTAATATTTTTTCTAGAGAGGGATTAAAGGGAGAATTGCTACCAAAGACTCCTTAGCCCGGAGGAACATTCAAGTTGGAGATGTGTGGTGCTAGTTATGCAACGAAGGGGACGAATCAGCGGACCATTTATTGATCAGGTGCAGGGCCGCGACACTATTATGGAATATGGTGTCCGCTTGGTGTCGGGTTCCTTCTATCTTCGCCTTTAACATTGATGATTTGGTGAAGATGGTGGAAGAATCACATTTCGATAGGAAGGCCAAGTCGGTGTTCTATGCTATCATTCTTACTACTTGTTGGGTATTATGGAAGTGTAGAAACGAAGCGACCTTCGAAGAGAAAAAGCCTTGTATCCCGACGTTGTTTAAGGATGTTAAATGTTTAAGTTATTTATGGGTCAAAAATAGAGGAAAACAGTGGAGATTAAATTGGAAGGAGTGGGATAGATTCAAAATGTAATATGTAAGCTCCCTTCTTAGACTAAGCGCAACGGTGGCCTGTCGCCAAGCCCGTCGCCGACGTGGAGGAGCTCTTCTAAAAGGCGTCGATGTGGTAGGAGGAAGGGCTGCAGCCCTTGTTTGCAAGCCCTTGATCACGGGCGAAGAAGAAAGGGTGAAGGTGGGGCCATTACAATTTGTTTTTGTTTTTTCCTTTTTCTTAACCGAAAATCATTTTCTTTTTTCATTTTTCTTTTATTTCTTTTTTTACTTTTACCTTTTTTTTAAACCAACGGTTTATTATTTATCTTTTTTTTACTTTTTATATTTTCCTTCTTTTTCATATGATAATTGTGATAATTCTTTCTTTTATTCTTTTTGCTATTATTTATTCTTTTTTCTTTTTCTTTTTCTTAAAAAAACTAACGATTATAATTTATAAAATATTATATTTAGTTAATAGCTTTAATTTATTTTTTATTTATTTAATTAAGTCACGGCTATTTTTTTATCTTTTACTAACAGCTAGTTTTTTTTAAATACCTATAAATACAACATACAATCTCAAACAATTTCACACCAAAAATTCTTCTTCTCTTATGTACTTAAACTTACTTGCTAAACAATGGATCTCAATTCACTGTCGTCATCCATTCCTTTCTCGTTGCAAGCTCTATTAGAAGACGATGTTGAAGATATGGCGTTGTAGTTTTTTGAGTTGGTCGATCTCGAAGAGCAGGCTCGAAGAGCAGGCTCGAAGAGCAGGCTGGTTCATCCTAACAGAAAAATAAACGCAAAGAAATAGACCGATCTCGTAATTGGTGCCGTGAAGAACAGGAACCTGACCCACCGACTTACAATAATGGAGCACTAGAACAACTTCAAGTACCACTTTAAAGATTTAGGGACGTACGTAGCCAAGAGGCTCACCAAGCACTATGAAACAATCTCATAGAACATATTTTGGGCCAATAGGCTACACTAGTTATTTATGTTTGTGTTTATTCTAGTATTGTCTTTTATTTTCAAATATCGATTTATGTTTGATTTATTTTGATGTAATACACGTTTTAATCTTATGTTTGTTTTAATTTAAATTGTTTTTATTTTTTATTTATTTATTTAAGATCACATAATTAATTTATAAAATAATTATATCATTATATAAATTAGATGAATTAATATTAGATAAGAATATATTCTATTATATTAGATAAAAATATATTCTATAAAAAAAATAAAAATAAAGAAATTGATTAGAAGAAATTGTGACGTGGAAATAAAGAGAAATTTCTGGGAAAGGCATTGTTGAGACCCAAAACTATTTGTGAAAATGGCTCGAGAAAAATTGTTGTGACATGGTGACTAGACAACTTTTAAGAAATGATGCTGTCACCGTTCCTGGTAGCTAGTCTTATGTTGTTTTGGTTGCGTATCCTTAGCTTCTTGCTAAGGCGGGTATTGTTAATAAAATCGTTGTTAAAAAAAAAACTAAATAAAATATAATATGATTCAAACTCGTCGCAGAAGTACATTCTAGAAAAAAATCAATGGTCATCTTTCATTCACGTTTTTAGTTTTTCACCATCCACTCACAGGTCACATCACCATTAATGGACTACATTAATTATGATGTTCCCATTCCATATATCACAAGAATATTCAACAACGGGAGGTTCTCACACAAATAATCATGAAGAACACACAGATCGTGTTGAAGAACTACGTTAATGGCGTCCTAAAGGAATCCGACATGATCCTCAATGCTTCCGCCACCATTAACCTGAAGCTTCCAGAAGGTGGTTCTAATAATGCAGTTCTTGTTAAGAACCTTTATCTCTCGTGTGATCCTTACATGCGGACTCGAATGACAAAAGTTGAAGACAATTATTTTGAAGCCTTCGCTCCTGGTTCGGTTAGTAATTAACTTCATCCATCTTCCTTCATAGGTTTTCCTAATCTTCCTATCAATTCTTTCTTTCTTGTCCTTCTTTCTTTCTGTTTCAGTTCTAAATGAGAAAACAGTTCTAAAGTTCTAATGCCGTTGCCGTTGGATTAGAATTTAGACCACTCTACTATATATATATATATATATATATATATATATATATATATATATATATATATGGGAGAAGATCATTTGAGAACCAATTTGATTTGAGAACTAAAGAGAACTAATTTGAGCCACAAGTTATTTATATGTATCCCCCCTCCCATGAATTGTAGTGGTCCCCCCCCTGAAATTTGTGGTTGAGATTTAGTTCTCAAAAGTTCTCTAAAGAAAAAGTTCTCATTTGAACCTAACCCTATATATATATATATATATATATATATATATATATATATATATATATATATTGAAAAATTCATTGTAGACATCCCATAAGTGTAGACAGGTAGACACTTTTTTCACCATTAGATCTCTTGATCTAATGATTATGATTAATTTCTTTTTTCTTTTTTTCTCAATGTTCAGAAAATTTCACATGTGAAATAGGGTGTTTACCTGTATACACTTATGGGGGTGTCTACAATGAACCTCACCCTATATATATATATATATGTATAAGGTTTATTGTAGACACTTTCGCATGTGAAATTACTTTTTTTTACATGTGTTCACATGTGAAATTTTATTGAATAATGAGAAAAAAGAAAAAAAGAAAAAAATTTAATCATAACCATTAGATTAAGAGATCTAATAGTGAAAAAATGTGTCTACATGTCTACACTTATTGGTGTGTCTACAATGAACCTTTCACTATATATATAATAGTAAAATGTGTGGGTTGAGTTTAATTTTACTGAGTGAACGATAACTTTATGACCAATAAAAGCTCAAGTTTAGTGTGTGTACTCATCATGGAACCGTTTTCATGATTTGGTTTGCTAGAGGTTGGCCGGTTTCATCACTTTGGGTCCGGCCGAAAGGTTTAAAAGGTTCAAGTTCTATTCATGTTCACTGCTCTAACATAAAAAAAGTCACACTCACAAAGATTGGAAGTTATGCTTATACGGATAAGAACAATGTTTTTCACCGACCTGTCACGGGGTGGAAGTCCGATACCCTGCTTGTTGGATGAGCAGACCTTGAACCTTGGACCTAGTGGTGAATGCAATGCATTAGTAAGGGGTGGCTCCAAGGAATTTATCCTTATTCAAGCCAACATTAAATATCACTTTGTTGGTTTTTATGTATTATAGAGACACATAGTAAATTTACATTAAAAATTAGGGGCTTTATATTGAATTTTAACCGGAGTCATGGTACCATTTATGATCAGTCATGGTACCATTTATTTTCAATACTCCATATTATGCGATATTATATATATTTTATCATTTAACTTTGCTTCTTATGTTTATTTTTGTTAAATAAATTATTTTAATGTTTAATTAAGTTATTGTTTTACTAATATTCAAATTTTGTTGTCAAAATAACTTGTTTGTTTAGGTTAACATTTAATTATTTATTTTTTATTATAAGTTGTGAAAAATATATAAAGTTACAATTCATTTAATAGATATCATTATCTATCTTTACTTATTTTATGTTTAAATTTATTAACTTTTATCCTAGCTATTTTTACTCGACTCATATTTTGCCTCACGTAGCAAAAATTTCTAAATCCGTCACTGCTTGGACTGCCCTGCTATGATAGTAACAGATACCCTTAGTTTCACCGTATGATGCGGTCTTCTGCGATCAGCCTCCGGAGTGAAAATCAGTATGATAACTTAGCCAAGATACATGATTTGGTTCAGAGAACACATAAAAGTTGTAACTTTAATATCAAACATGTTCTGGTCTAGAAGTTATTCAAGAAATCAAAAGAGAAAGGAAATCCGGAAAGCGGAATCGTAGTGGAATGATTGAATCTTGATGCTTCCCGATGATCCTAGTCCGAATTCTGACTTCAAAATCGTCCCCAAAGGCCTAAGTTACGGTAGAAGTGAAGATCCTTTGAAAATAACCGAGCAAATATCTTATATAGCCCAAATTAGAATTTTTTACGAGAAAAAGAATCTAGGCGTATTGATGTTGCAAAAATCGATCTATAAAAATAAACTAATTTATCCTAGACCTAGACACACTAAATTAAAATCCAATTAACCTCAAACTAGACCGACTCAACAGGCAAGTGAACCTATCGGATGTAGAATAGCTATCGGCAGACCGGGGTCGAACCCTAGAGACACTAAAAGACAAAATTAACTAAGAAAAGTAAATTACTGATTAATTGATGAAAATTGGTTTTGTTTTGGAGAATTGATTAACTAATTAAATTAACTAAAATTAACTAATTAAATAAACTTACTAAAAATAGAAACTGCTAAAAACGGAAAGTTACTAAAAATGGAAAGCAAACCACAAACTCAAACCCTAAAGACGAAAACCAGATATGACGAGAAATACCACCTAGACCTGGAATCCTAGTTAATGCTAACGACTTCCCTTGACTATGACAATTCCGAATTAATCAGGTTCTAAAGATACAACCTATAAGAAACCTATGAGCCCCCGAAATCCTCTCCGGACGTAACTGATAAGAATCCTAACGGTTGGGAAACGCTCACTGATTTGTTAGTTCACCTTTTGAGTATATCCTAACTGATAATTCTACCGCTCATCTAATTGGTTCACCTTTTGAGTATTTCCCAATTCAATTACCCTAACCACCCGCGAAACTAATCTAAGGCACCTTAAGGAAATAGGAGCTACCTCTACCCAATATGAAGATCACAACTAGCAAATTAGCTAACTAATCTAGGGGACTTCCTTTTGAGACAATCCTAATCTAGACAATTAACCAACCCAACTAAGTTGACAAGGTTATCCCCTTTTAAGTTCTAACCAAGGCAGAATAAAGCAATCAAAGTATCAATTATAGACCAATGTTCTAGTTCGGGACGTCTCCTAAACTATTCTCTAGATGGAAACCCTAAAGCTACCACCTTTAGATGTATTACCCAACCCGAAAGACATTCGAAGGTAACACAAACATCAATCAACAATCAAAACCCTAATTACAATATGCATACGCAATAATCACAGCAGGTCATAGGAATTGCAATACAATATCAACACATCGATTATTGTCATAATCAAGGAAAAGTCGAAAAGCACTAACTATTCATCCATTAGTCTAGATGGTACAAAAGATTTAGCCAATAACAGTAAACATAACTGAGTTCATCATAAAAACAGTAGTAATGATCATGAACACAATCTGGTCTAATGAAAACAATAATTAAATCGAAAGATTAAGAACCCGGGGAAGCGATTGAGAGTCGAATTCTTCAATCCTAGGGCTCCAATGGCTTCAATCTCGTTCTTCTGCTCCGAAAATCATCTTCAATGGCTCTGAGATACGGCAAGGTGAATGTAATTCGACTGGAAACCCCGCATTATATTTATAAGTGAAAAATTAGGGTTTCCCGGAATATTAGCCTCCAAGCGTATCGCTTGGAGGTCTCCTGATCAGTAGGCGATACGCCTTGACCCACAAATCGATAAAATAGTCGAGTCAACGTTTAAAACACCGTCTTTGACTTTCTCACAGCAAGCGTATCGCTTGCATCTTCATGAGCACTAGGCGATACGCCTGGTGCCTAAATTTCAGCACAATTGCCTCTTTTTCTCTTCAACTCTTATCCAACGCTCGTTTCTCTCGGGACTTGTACCAAAACTGCAATTTAGCTCCGAAACACACATTAAGACACTAATAAACAAAAACAACTAAAAACCTATGGAAAATTAACTCAAAAGACTTCTCAAAACGACTCGAAAACATAAAGGAAAACCGATGTGTTTTGCAACACATCAAATATCCCCCCACTTAACCTTTTTTCGTCCCCGAAAAAACCTGCAAATGGAATCATAACCTGAGTAATTGGTTTCCAACCCTTTCAATTTCATCAATTTCAATTCAATTAGCCTACTGACATTCCGGTAGCGATTATCGATATTTCGATCCGATTAAACCCAACACCAACCTTTGAGCCCCCAAGGTGTTTATAAATTACCGAATACTTTTCAATCTGCCTATGTGTCCCACTCTAGAGAGATCAAGTTCAACCTAATCCCGAATCATATTCAGTCCGAATAAAGGGTAATAAAGATATAACTTTTTGATTTTTCCCACACCCCTTAAATCAGATACAAAAATGTCCAAAGAATGATGGAATTAGATGGAATGTGAAGTGCTTGAGCATTTATTTCTAAACTACCATATCGTTTCACCTCTTTTTTTTTTCTTTTCTTCTCATTTTTCCATTTTTTTTTCTTTTTCATACTTGGTCACTTTTACCTAAAATTACCAACGGACATCATCAGAGGTATTCTTTCACAAGGTCTTACCCCCGAAATCATACGTGAGTATTTTGCCCGCGAGATCCGGAACATCATCAGAGGTACTTACCACGGGATACTATCCTTAGTTTGTACATGAGTATTTTGCCCCTTCACTCTAATTCATTAACCAATTATTACCTAATATGCTCATGATGGAAAAATGGGGCGCCGTTATTTCTCGGATTTGCTTTCGCAAAAAGATCATAACGTGCCAGGTATTCTAAGGACATAGAGGTATCTAACCTAAAGGGGTCTCTTTCCTCCTAATCCTCAGTTTCAGTATTCCTATCACTCCTAAAATGTGAACCCACTAGCAGACTGATTAATTACATATTTATACAACAAATAAACACAATGGGATATTTAATCTTTACTGAGTTAGTTGGGCCTACCAATACATCACTAACCGGTAATGTTTTCAACTGTTAATTATATTTATCATTTAAGCACTTAATCAGACAACCAATCCTCGGGTTTTACCTATCATCTTCCATTTTAAACTGCAGAATTAATCAGAAACATTTTTCACCAATTTTTCAAAAAAAAAATTTCAAACAAAACTCACACTAACTAAACTAACTAAAACTGACTCAACTAACAAGACACGACACGTAGTCTCCCCATCCCCACACTTGAAACTCACATTGTCCCTAATGTGAACTGAGAAAAGACTTAAACAAATAAAAGAAAAAAAAAACAGAAAAATAAATAAATAAAGACTGAAAAATAAAAGAATAGAAAAAAAATGGAACAAACTCCCCTGATAGAATCGGCATGAATGAAAAGAGTCTCGTTCCTCGCCCTCCAATTCGAACATGATATCGAAACTCACTAACTCCGGAATTGCATCAAAAGAAATCGTCACGGACGAAAGCGGCGGCTAACAAAACATATTCTAACAACCACAGCAAACCAAAATCACAACAGCATATATATATCAAACAAACCACCCAACCGGTTAACCCCGTACAAATTCCCAAGTATCAGAATATCATAATATAAGTACAGACCATGATAATAAAAAAAAATAAAGAAAAAGTACAAAGATGTGAAATAACCGATCAAAAGGCTGCTGCTGTCATAATACTGCATCCAACTCCCTACTCCTCAGCATCATCATCAGAATCATCAGGCTCGTCATCTCCAGCCTCAGGCTCACGGAAGAAATCATGCACCTCGAACCCCTGGGCAATGAACAAACTCCTAATGGCCCGATCCTGCAAATCCATCCTCATAATCATCTCATCTCTAACTGCCTCTAATGTCAACGGCTCAGCTCTCGGCGCCCTAACAGGTCTAGCAACCGGAGGCCTCTCAGTCCTATGCGGAATCCTCCTCCTCGCAGGGGCTCCAACCTCAACCCATCTCGGGGGATCATCAAATGGACAAAAACCAGCCTTCCGCATATCCAGTAAACTATAAGGCAATGTCGGGGGTCCAACAGTCAAATGCGAAGGCCTATACCTATCTAAAACTCCCAAACGATCAGCCAACCTACCAATATATGGACCCAGATCCAACCTCGTCTCCGGCCCACCCTTGCGAGGCCGGGCAACTGACTGAATGAAAACCATAGCGAGGTTGGTCGGGTGTCTCTCCACCAACGACCTCAAACAAAACATATCCAACATATTTATCTTCTCGGCCCCAACACGTCTCCCAATCAACGAACACGCTAAAATCCTATGCACATATCTCAGAAACGGATCCCTAATCGCAGAAGCTACTAAACCGACCGTGTACGGTGTATCAGAAATCGTCTCCCAGAACGCTCTCAAGTGACCATCAACAACATACAAATCCTTGGCCTTCTTGGCCGTCCCTCTCAAACTCCTCCTAAACTCAGATGTAGCCACCTCCTCCTGTGTGTAAAAACCCAATGCTACAGAAACTGAGGCACGCTCATCTCAAACAACCTCCTCCCGAGAGCAAATGAAACACAGACCGGAGAATCAAACTCCTTGATATCATACTTCCATGTCGAATGGAACTCCACGGTCAGCTCCCGGTACTGGGGTCCATCACAAGCTAGGACTCTCCTCCATCTCTCGTCTAACAGCTGCTCCAACCTAGCCCTCGCTCCCATCCTATCCAGAAGGTCCCAATCGAATGTCCTATGCTGGAGCAAGTCTAGGCGCATAAACGTCTCACATCTCTCACCCTCGTAGGTGCCCTGAAACTGCAGCAGAGTGTGATCCTCAATCCGGCACTCCTCAACCGGCGGCAGCTCCTCCTCGTAGTTCGGTAAAACCTCGTCTGCCAAATACGGGATCCTCGATCTGTGATGAATAACCTTGGTCGTTTTCTGCTTCTTCCTCGAACCACTGCCAGATGCCTCCATACTTGCAAAATAGATTTAACAGTGATATCCAAGCAACACACATCAATCACAAACTATTTTTGGATTTTTAATTTTTTAATTTTTTTTAAAAGAAATAAACGAAAGACAAGAAAAAGACACGAAAACTAAAAAAAATTTAAATAAACAAAAACACAAAAAATTTTGAAAAAATCGGGCATGACCCGTTCGTTTAACGAGCAAAACCAGTTCTTCACAAAACCTGTCATAAATGTATAAATTCATCCAATTCAACCCAAAATTCCAGTTGTAACCATCCCGATCCAGTGATAAACCAGAAATAAGCACATATATATCACACAAATCTCATCCCAGAACCCACTAGCAACAGAGGGGCCAAACACATATCGGCATACCAGCATCTCCAAAGAAAACATCCACAAACTACGGCTAACTAGACAACGATTTCTTATCAAACAAAATTGCACAATCAAAGTGTAACCCTAACCAACTCAATCTGGCACACCTAAAATGTTATATTTAGATCTCAATTATATTCATGGCATTCTTATCACTTAAAGAAACACATCAAATGTGTACTAATAATGTCCCCAAACCCGCAAAATAACCGACACGGGACCAACTAGTAATGCAAATCATCAATAAATCCAAAAACGCACAAGCAAATAATCAGATTTGGACTCGAACACAGAAATTGTAAGAAACATGTGCAACACAAAACAAGACGGCGTACCTGGAATCGCGAATTGTAAAAAACAAAAACGTCTTAAATGGGTGAGCGGCTTTCCGGCGGTCGGACAGTGGCGGCGGCTGTGGTGAGCGACTTGTGGTCGGCGGCAGGTGGTTGTGGAGGGGCGAAGGCTGCGGGGTGTATGGTGAAGTTGACGGCGGCTGTGGTGAGTGGTTGCGGTGGAGGGTGGTGGATCGGTGGGTGGTGGCGTCGGAGGCGGATGAGAACGGTGGTGTGAGGTGGTAGTTGGTGAAGGCGGCGGTGGTGTATGATGAAGTTGACGGCGGCTGTGGTGAGTGGTTGCGGTGGAGGGTGAGAACGGTGGTGTGAGGTGGTTGAAATTAGGGTTCGGAAGGTGGCGAAGGTGGGCAAGGACGGTGGTGGCGGAGGGGAAGGGTTACGGAGGTGGGTGGTTGTGGGAGGTCGTGGAGGTGTAGTGAAATTAGGGTTTGGGGGTAAATGGGGACGAAAGGGGGTTTTAACCGAGATAATTTGTTTTCTCGGTCTTTCACCTGCAAGCGTATCGCTTGCAGGATACAAACCTGTAGGCGATACGCTTGTATCCATTGACCGCCTTTTTTACCTCACTTCCAGGCGTATCGCTTGGAGAAAGTCTCATCCCAGCTCTGAAATTGATGTTGTTCTACTGAATACTATCAATGACCTTAATCAATTGTTCTCATTCACAACCACCCGGTAAAACAAATTTGGATCTCGAGAACCTATTCAGGAAATTCTTGGACAAAACCAAAAAAAAAAACTAACTTATGATCTCTTGGTAATCCGTGCCAAATCAAAAGTAATCTCGACTGATAACCACTAACAAACAGATCAAACAAGAAAATAAACTTGAGCAGTCCAATCTAACAAACCAACCCAAACCAATAATCTAAATATGAAACTAAAACAAAGAACGAATCAACTTGATGTCTTGGTTTCTTTCTGAACGTCGATTGGCGGTTCATGGTGGCTGAAATCTGATCGGACTTGACACACCGCTTAGACCTCCTGCCTGATGGCTCTTGCTTGGTTTCTAATCTGTCGATATAAAGTCAAACCTTAGTTTTGGTCCAAAACAAAAAAAAAACTGGTGACTGTCCTTTTTTCCTTTTTGCTTTGTCCCGTATTCAACAGAAAATAAATAAACCACAAAAATCTATTTTCTTATTTCTTTTTTTAAACGGCGACTTCAGATCACTGACGGGAGAATTAACCACCTACCCGATAATCTCCACACCTGGGATGACAGTGACTGGCGTCCCCTATGAAGAAGTTTGTGCATCAACCCTACATTCAACCAGGACACCATAATAGGGGAAATAATTTTCAAACGGTTACGATCGTTGGGTGACAACGGTTGCTACCTTCAAACCCAAGATCTAACTTCTGTACGATAGTAAGTAATCAAACCTAAGCTCTAGATACCACTTGTTAGGGATTCGAGTATTCAAACACACACACACAATCAATGATTGAAGAAAAGTAAACAAGATGAACACGATAATTTTACGTGGTTCAGTCGATGTGACCTACGTCCACGAGTTGTAACCATGATTCTTTTATTGTTATGTTCCTCTGTCACTCGTGGTGAAGAATTACAAGTATAAGTCCAAAATATATCAAAATAAAATTAGATTTAGAGACTTAGGCAACAAGAAAACTACACGAGACCAAGCCCGTGTTAAAATAAGAAAGTCAGAAATGGTTTTTTGGAGGGTCAAAAGGGATCAGAATTACAGCTCATCTCTTCCCAATTACCATGCAATCACTGCTGTCACGTTTAATTCCTTTCCATGTTCGATTGTCTAGCCCAACTATAAATTATAATGTTCTCTTTATGTTTGATTATCAAGAAAACAAACACTTTCTTACCTCTTTGATTCCATACAAGCTATCATGGTATCAGAGCAGAGTTTTAGATTCTAGGACCAACCTGTCCATCATCTACCTTTCTCATCAACCAACAACCGTGTTACCCCAACCATCGTCCAACATGTCCAAACCAGATAACCCAGAACTGAGTTTACAACTAGTAAATACCATCAGTGGCCTCAAAACCCAGTCTCAAGTACCAAAACCCAGCCTCAAAAAATCAAAAGGAACCGGTGGCGAGAGGGGCAAAGCTGCTGCCGCCGTGGGTAGCTCCGCCAGTAGTGGCGGCGATGTGTTTCTAAATGGCAGCGGAAGAAGTGTGGGCAATGGCGAAAGTGGTGGCGGCGCAGTTCAAAGTTCCGGTGCGGTAAACGTCGATCGAACATCACGTGAATGTGGCGGATCTGAAGGTCACGTGAACATGGATCAAAGTTTGTGTGAGTGGGCGGCTACATCAGGTAATTGGGGGGAGGATATCTCTTCTGCCCATCCAAACCCTACTTTTATGTTTAAAGAATTTACACAAAAAACCCTCCACAAATCCAACAAATGTCACCAAAGTTTTGAAAACTTTCAATCAACCCCTGGAGGATTAGGGGTTGCAAATATAGCCCAAAACTTTTGTAAAAACGAAGATACGTCATGGATTTTTGACTGCGGGCCACCGATACCATGACATATGAAAGGTCAGATTTCATAACTGCCACTAAACCAAGAAAAACACAAATTCAAACCGCCAATGGAGGTACTATGGATGTAAAAGATGGGGGAACTATATAAATCTCACCAAACTTAAAACTATCTAACTGCCTCTATGTTCCCTCATTATCCTATAAACTCCTATCCATTAGTCATGTGACAAAAGAACTTAATTGTACCATTGTAATGCACCCTACCTTTTGTCTTATACAAGATATCAGGACGGGAGCGATCATTGGGCGTGGCACTGAAAGACACGGGCTCTATTATGTGGACGAAGTGAATCGACGGGGGAATGTGATGTTAGCCCATGGTAGTGTTGATAGAGAAGCTTGGTTATGGCATAGGAGATTAGGACATCCATCTACAGGTTATTTAAATATTTTATTTCCGAAATTAGTTTCTTCAAAAACATTATTGAATTGTGAGACATGTGTCCTTGCCAAAAGTCATAGAAACACATTTAAACCAAATAATACCAGAGTTAATGTGCCATTTTCTCTAATTCGCTCGGATGTATGGGGTCCAGCTCCTGTCAAGGGTGGGCAAAATTACCGTTTTTTCCTACTATTTGTAGACGATTGCACCCGAATGACATGGATATATTTTTTTAAACAAAAATCTGACGTGTTTGAGAAATTTACTAGTTTCTATGCAATGATTCAAAACCAATTTCAAAAACCTATTCAAATACTTCGCCCCGATAATGGAGGAGAGTTTGTTAACTCAACAATGAAACACTTCCTTGAAACTAAAGGAATCATTCATCAAACCACATGTCCCCACTCTCCTGAATAAAATGGAGTGGCATAACGGAAAAACCGGATTCTGTTGGAAATTACCCGAGCGCTTTTAAACGAATCCCAAGTCCCGCGAACTTTTTGGCCTGAAGCCTTTGCCACCGCGACCTCCTCATTAACCGTCTTCCAACCAAAATCCTCGAACTCAAGACCCCATTACAAGTCCTAACTGAATTTACCAATGTTCCACCAACACTCACTTTGTAACCAAGAATATTCGGTTGTACAGTTTTTGTTCATATACCAAAAACACACAGAACCAAACTTGACCCGTGTGCGGAAAAATGTGTGTTTGTGGGATATGGGGTTAATAAAAAGGGATATAGATGTTACAACCCTAGCACAAAGCACATGTACACAACCATGGATTGCAACTTTCTAGAAACGGAGTACTTTTATAACTCCCAACTCAGTGGTCAGGGGGAGATGGAAGAATTAGACACACTGAGCTGGATGCGAACCTACCCATCTTCTGAAGATACCCCTCAAAACACCAGAGAAGAAGAAGAGTCACTCTCACCAATCACTCAGTCCGAGCCCGAGTCCACCAGTGCCACTACCCCTAAGATGTCTCCAAACCTGGTACCTGAGGTAAGTAACTCAACTGAAATTCATGATCAGTGCATTACTAATAATAATCATGAGACAGCTAATAATAAAGAGAATGAGCATCCTCATGAGACATCTAACAATGAAGAGAATGAGCATCCTCATGAGACAACTAACAATGACGAGAATGAGCATCCAACAACTTCTGAAGAGATGGACGAAGGCTATGTACTTCCACCACGAGCTAATAGAGGAGTCCCACCAAAGCGCTACATTCCTCAAAAACAAACTAAAGGAGGGAGGTACCCTATGGCAAACATCGCCACTGGAAATCTATCACAAGAAGCAAGAGCCTTCATCGCTGCCTTATACATGGAAGATATTCCAAACACTGTGGAACAAGCGATGGAATCAAAACAATGGAAAGAGGCCATGAAACATGAGATGGATGCATTGATGAAGAATAATACATGGGAAAAATCCCTCCTTCCTCCAGGAAAGAAAATTGTCGGGTGTCGATGGTTGTTTACCATCAAACATAAAGCTGATGGCTCGATCGAAAGATATAAAGCCCGATTGGTGGCCAAAGGGTACACCCAGACATATGGGATTGACTACTCTGAAACGTTTTCCCCTGTCGCTAAGTTTGACACTATAAGAGTCCTATTCTCAGTCGCCGCTAATAAAGGATGGCACCTCCATCAGTTTGACGTAAAGAATGCCTTCCTACATGGGGAACTAAAGAAGAAGTCTACATGGAAGCTCCTCCAGGATTCAAAGATGAATTTAATAAGGGAGAGGTATGTCGTCTTAAAAGATCATTGTACGGGCTCAAACAGTCTCCTCGTGCATGGTTTGGGAAATTAACATTAGCTATGAAGAAATATGGGTTCAAACAAAGCAATTCTGACCACACCCTCTTTCTCAAACGAACAGGGGGTAAGGTGACATGCTTGATCATATATGTTGGCGATATGGTTATCACTGGCAATGATGAAGAAGAGATGCGAAGACTGGAGAATAACTTGTTTACGGAATTTGAGATGAAAGACCTTGGAAGACTAAAATACTTCCTTAGTATAGACGTACTCAGATCAAAACAAGGAATATTCATTTGTCAGAAAAAATATATCCTTGATTTATTGGCTGAAACTAGGATGATAGATTGCAAACCCGCAGAGACCCCCATGATGGTAAATCATAAACTTCATATGGAGGAAGGTGCAAATATAGCAAATAAAGAAAGTTACCAAAGAATGGTAGGGAAACTAATATACCTCTCACACACCCGACCTGATATAGCTTACGCAGTTGGAGTAGTAAGTAAATCTATGCATCAGCCTCAAACATCTCATATGGAAGCAGTATGGAGAATCATCAGGTATCTTAAGGGAACTGTTGGGCATGGTGTTCTATTCAAAGCAAATGGAAATCTTGACATCCTTGGATACACTGATGCGGACTGGGCAGGAGATAAGGGGGATAGACGATCAACTTCAGGCTATTTTACCATCGTTGGTGGAAATTTAGTCACATGGAAGAGCAAGAAACAGAAGGTTGTGGCGTTGTCAAGTGTAGAAGCTGAATTCCGTGGAGTTGCTCGAGGATTAGCATAAATTTTATGGATTCGGAAACTCCTAACCGAGATCGGATTTCCCCCACATAAACCAAGCAAAATCATGTGTGACAATGAAGCGGCAATCCAAATTGCCGAGAATCCCGTCCAACATGACCGTACAAAACACGTTGAGGTTGACAGACATTTCATCAAAGAGAAAATCGAGGCAGGCATAATCGAGCTCCCATTCGTAAAATCAAACGAACAATTGGCCGACATTCTGACCAAAGCAGTCAATGGAAAATCATTTGGTGAATGTTTGGGCAAGTTAAGCATTGGAGACCCGACTGCTCAACTTGAGGGGGAGTGTTAAAATAAGAAAGTCAGAAATGGTTTTTTGGAGGGTCAAAAGGGATCAGAATTACAGCTCATCTCTTCCCATTTACCATGCAATCACTGCTGTCACGTTTAATTCCTTTCCATGTTCGATTGTCTAGCCCAACTATAAATTGTAATGTTCTCTTTATGTTTGATTATCAAGAAAACAAACACTTTCTTACCTCTTTGATTCCATACAAGCTATCAGCCTGATCATCACGTGATTATTAACTCTACCCTACCAAGACTCTACCAAACCCAACAACCTCATCAAACTGTATTTAACATGAATGGGAACCTGAAAAAAAAAAATAAAAAAAGGGCAACCAACCGCTATCATGCAAACTAAACTTTTTATCGAATTCGTTTTGTAGAGATATATAACTAGGTCTTCACTAACCATACGTGTTGCGACGGGGCTTCTGTATGTGCACGAAGTAGAAAATAAATTAAATTTGACATGATTAAATCCTGTAAAAGTGAGGCCAAATTAACTTCTAAACTAAAATTAAAACCATAATCAATGTTCAACCTTGAATACAATCTAAATCAAAACTTATATCAAAATAGGCACGTTTGCCAATAGAAAAAAAAACACATCTTGATTAGGAAAACAAAGTATAACGCTACGTGTAAAAAAACAAAAACTTTTTTAATGCTTTGATTTTCATCTGCATTGACTAAAATCAATTTTTTTATATCTAAAAACGGATAAAGTTAGGCACATCATAGTTTCCTAGTCGAAAATAGTTATAAAATATAAACTTCCGACTAGGAGGAGGTTCGTAGTAGACAACTAGAAGTGTAGAACTGCAGATAGGCTTCTGGGCCATTGGATATACTCATCTGATGGTTGTGGGTAATTTCTTGTTTTCATTTTTTTTTCTTTCTCTCTTTAGGGATTTTTGGTTTCTATAGTTTTATACTTTTTAGGATGTCTATAATGAACCTTTCACAATGAATCTCGCTATATATATATATATATATATATATATATATATATATATATATATATATATATATATATATATATATAGGGAGAGGATCATTTGAGAACCAATTGGTTTTGAGAACTTTTCGATAACCATTCTGAGCCACTAGTTATCTATAGAGAAATCTCCCCCATGAATTTGAGTGATCCCCCCATGAAAATTAGTGGCCCATAATGGTTCTCAAAAGTTCTCAAAAGCAATTAGTTCTCATTTGAACCTAACCCTATATATATATATATATATATATATATATATATATAGGGGAAGGATCCTATGAAAACCCTTTATTTTGTGAAAACCTACATAACTTCTTTATACGTTAATGTTTATTCATGAAATTTGCGCCAAATGTCTTAGAATTACGTTATCTATAACTCTGGAAAACAATATTTATAAAAAAAAAACGTAAAAAATACGTTTTTTTTTTTTTTTTTTCCGTTTTTGGTACACATGTGTACCATCATCACTACTACTACACAAAACGAATTATAAAGTATAAAAACACTCCTTATGTTAAAAATATATTAAAAACATACTAAAAACAATTAAACATTTATGTTACGAATGATAATTAAACATAGTACACATGTGTAGCAATACTTAAAAAATCATAAAATGTTATTTTTTTCTTTAGTTATAAAGATAATAAAACTATAATAATTAGGGTGCAATTTCCTTTTAAAACTATTAGTAACTCATATTAAATTTTGAGTTTTTTTATTGTGGTACACATGTGTACCAAAAACGGAAAAAAAATAAAAAAAAATAAAAAAACGTTTTTTTTTTGTTTTTGGTTTTTATAGAATTAAAGATAACGTAATTCTAAGACTTTTGGCGCAAATTTCATGAAAAAACATTAACGTAGGAAAAAAGTTATAAA